>VZTU01013342.1:98633-122131 GCA_013400835.1 Zapornia atra
TACTGGTACCTGGGGTTGTTCTTCCCCAGATGCAAGACCCTACACTTGCCCTTGTTAAATCTCATTAAACTTCTCCCTGCCCAACTCTCCAGCCTGTCTATGTCTTGCTGAATGGCAGCACAGTCCTCTGGTGTGTCAGCCACCCTTCTCAGTTTTGTGTCGTCAGCAAACTTGCTGACTGTACGCTCTATTCCCTCATCCAGGTCATCAATGAATATATTGAATAGTACAGGTCCCAGTAACAACCCCTGGGGGACTCCACTAGATACAGGCCTCCAGCTAGACTCTGTCCCCGTTCTTGGCAAATGCATCACTAGAGCCTCATCATTGTGCCGCATGCCAAACGAGTCACTATAATTTGCATTTGTTCCTTCTGCATGGTGCATACACAGCTGACACATGCTAGTGACACACAGGGTCACAGAATCACAGGATCACAGAATGTTAGGAGTTGGAAGAGACCTTGAAAGAACGTCTAGTCCAACCCTCTGCCAGATCAGGATCACCTAGACTAAATCACACAGGGATGCATCCGGGTGGGGTATGAATGTCTACAGAGAAGGAGACTCCACAGCTTCTCTGGGCAGTCTGTTCCAGCATAGTCTCCAAACAAGTCTCCAAACCCTTACTCCCTCCCCGCTATAGTAGGCATTAGGGAGAACAGCGTTAGTACCCTCCCTTAAGAAACACCTAATCTGTTTCAGGAGGATTTGAAGCTGGCACACAAGACCCTTTCACTAACCCCTGTTTACACAGACAAAATCCAGCCTCTGCTCATACTGTCCATGAGGTTTCATGTAACTTCATGCATGGGAGGAGAGGAGGGGAAAGAACTGCAGGTATGACCCAGGGGCTGCCCTCGGTCTGCACAGCTTGTTCTGCTTGTATTGTTCTCCTAAGGACTGGGTGAATGTTATGCTTAAGATTTTATCCTAAAACTGAGGTCAAATGTCTGCTACCTCTCATTTAGGGTAAACATAAAAGCTGCATGGAATGGAGTGCAAATAAACTGGGGCTGACCAGCAGACCATGCACCAAACAGTTAGCAGTCAAACTATGCAGCTGACCACCAGTGGAACAAAAATATAAGGGGTCAGGACTCCTCTGAGGGAGCTGCGTGTCAGAGAAAAATAGTGGGGAGGTCAAAGAATCCCAGAGAAAATGTGAAAAGAGAAGCCAAAGACACCAAAGAGTAACATTTGTAGCAATACCCTAAGAAAACCCACCCCTGAGCGCAAGGAGAAGAGAGCATGTGTGGTTTTAGGAATGAGGGCAATCCAGAGAGAGATTGGGAATAGCAAGCAAAGACGTTGCTTCTGAATGCTTAGTGCCTCCTACATTTGGTGAAATAAGACTTTGTATTCCTATTCTTTGTAGTTACATCTGTTTTTGCTGAAGATATCTGTTTACTTGATAATTAACTTGGTGGAAACAGCCTGTGAAGTCATAATACCAGCTGATTGAAGTCCAAAGAGGAGATTCAATTCACTTTTACTGATTTACTCTTGTGTATTGAAAAGTTCACTTTGCTCAGCACTTGATGAACTTTTCCTCTAATTACTTCATGTCATTTAGGTAATCCTACCTCTTATCCTAAGGAGAAACCACTAATGACTACCCAAGCTTCACTTGCTACTCAGGTCATGAAGTCATTGGATAGCATAATCTTTGGGTAATTTAATGCCTCAATTGGCTCAGATGTAAGCTTAGGCATTTTTAACTACTTAGGCAGGACTGGTTTATAACTCATTTACACTATGTGCAAAGAGCACTAGTATATAATACACACGTTGTTTCTGTTTGAAAAATGAAAAGTAATCCGACCTTATTAAGTCTGATGGTCTGTAGGCTCATTATCTGCTGGACATGTTTGAATTCGATATTTAAACTATGCTTCACAGTCTCCTGATCTCTTTGCTGCACACAATGGTAGATAGCATAAGTTCAGCAGTACCAGGCGGAACAGATTGCAAGGAACAGTCACCCACCAATGGTGATGATAAACAACCTTTTACAACAATTATCTAGTTAAAACACCATTAACAATTAATGACATACATCACAGAACTTACTGAACCCATTTAAGACTAATTTACTGGCTATAAAAATATGGCATTAAGAATTTATGGATCATTAGCTTTTATTCCAGAATGAAATATTGCTGACTGAAACTCTCAAAAACTGTTGAAAACAATCACTCATTAAAACCACATGAAATTAAATGAAATAATGCCAGAAGGAAAGGAAATGGAGGCAAGGTTTGTAAATGCTTGGGTAGAGGAAGTTAAATCCTTATGTCACTGAATGGATGAAGATTGCATTTTGTGACAAGATTGAAATTTACAATTAAATAACTCAAACAAAATTTTAATGTGCAATAAATTCTTCCTTTTTCAACCAAGAAACATTAGATCAAAATTCTTATCGTGGACTATTAATCACAGCCAGTTATTTTGAAACACTGTTAAAGAGACTCTAACAATGTTAAAGTTAATTAACTAATTCCTCCAAATAGTTAATACATAAATTCAAATTTAACAACTGCTCCAGTCTTATATATTAGAATTTCAATCATGCCTTGAGGCCAAGACAAGGCTATTAGAAATGGATTAGAACTAGCTATAATTTTCAGATCACTGCTGTCCAATGAGACTAACTCAGAGTTGAGCTTCGCTTGTTTGTAATAGGAAAATTGTAAATGTCATACACTCTAAAATTCTACAGAGGGCTTTTAAAGTAAGGTGAAATATACCACTCTGTTTTTTGTAGGAAATACATTTTCTTTGGTGGATTTTTTTCCACCCCCCGAGAAACTGGCTGCTGAGTGATTCTGGAACAATAACTAATATTTTCACAATATTTTCTAGGTTTCAATTGTAAGACTTGAAATTCACACTTGGATAGTGAAGTTCGTTATAATTCACACTGGTTTCATTCAGTAACTTCTGTCATGCTTTGTAAGCTACTTCTGAAGTACAGCAGCACAACAAAAGCACTGGGCATTAAACAGTAGTCTGGGAACAAGGTATTCAAGTTTGATTTATAAAGTAAAAAGAAGGAACTGTTGGCAAGCACTGTATTTAGTGTGCCTAATATTTTTTATTATGAAGATTTATCACCTTTTCCACAGCAGTTCAAGCATCCCCACAGTTTGCAGAAACATTTTGTTTGACAGTAGAAGAAACAATTCACACAATAAGTAGTGCTGTATTTAAATTTTGATTGTATAACTTCCAAATCAGAGTCCAAACTGCAGTACAAAGCATGGAGGCGGCTTGAAAATTCAGCATCACCTGCAAGAAGCTAAGACAAACCAGCTTGAAGGTTGTATCAGAACTACATAATGTCAGGAGGTCAAATCGGTGTTATAGAGTGGAGACGGGTTCTTCTGTCCAATGAAGAACCTCATGGCAGATATTGCAATAGACTGAGAGGCTTCTGTCTCTCCACAGACACCTTTTGGGTAAGTTCTCCCAGTAGCTATAGCTGAGGTGGATGGAGAGAAGGAGAAAAGATGCAGTGTTCGTGCAGAAAAGGACACCCAGTTCACTGTCCCGGGTAAAAAGAAACACGGCAATAAAATAACCGGGCGTGACTCTGTAGCTTCAAAATCTGTGCAGTTGGTTAAGAGGCATTCATAAAGTTGTATTCTAACCATATGCTTTGAGCATCTGGATAAAAGACCTTATTTTGCCATAGACAAGCAAGTCTCCATTGCATGTGTAGCTGATGCTTCCAGGACACTAGGTGTCTGCCAAGAATTCAGAGTTGGCAGTGACTCCCTTCCTTTCCAAGTACATCCCACCAGCAGGTTCTGAAAGGCTGCAAAACCTTCCAAACAAACCAAAGGGGGGAGTTTTTATGGTTTTGGTTTTGGACCTGCAAATATCATGGTAGGCTTGACAAGGAGATGATAAAAAGAAACATTTTTTTATGTTTTCCTCAATATTTAATTTACCAACACAGCACCAACTTCAGCAAAATGTCTCCCTCAGCCTTAGCATTGTCTATGCTACTGCAACATCAGCAGGACTGTGTATAGTATTTCTTAGGGCATGTTCCCATACTTGTTTGGGTCCTTGCCAGGGCATCAAAAGATCTAAAGAGAGACACAGATTCTATTTTTTAAATGAATATGGAGTTCCTTATGGCTATTTATCTATTTTTCAAAACACTGTGTGTTTTATACTTGTGACTTTAGTAAGGTTTTATTTTTGTCTGCGCTTAAGCCGAAAACCTTCAGAGCTCACAGACTAACCACCCTTGACTTCACTTTGGGAAATTCTTGTCACTGGATGCATCAATAAGACAATACTCAGCTTATAATGAAATCTAGTCAATTTTCTTCACAACGTCCTCATTTACATATTGATTTCCAAGAACCATTCATGATCTTAAATTTTTGTTAAATCAAAAAGACCTGAATGGAATCATGCAATGTTTGCTCATAGTAAAGGCTGCACTTAGCTTAAATTAATAAAGCCTGTATGATTAGAGATATTGCCACTTCATGATGTGCATGGTAATTATAGTAGAACAATATTTATGTAACAGACAGATCCTCAGTGCAACTGTACATATCTACATCCTTAATTAAAAATCATATCCATCACTGCATATGCATATATAAACTCTATGTTAATGCATCTGCTTAAATACAACTGGTGCAGAAAACCACATTAATTTTTGGAGAAGAAAGTTTACACAATAAAGCATACGTCTTCAATTCCATTGCTCTATGTTTTGCAAAATATAGTATTCATGCTTCAGAATATTTCATGCACTTTGTTTCTTTGGTTCCAATATTTGCAGAATTCATCTGTCCTCTTCTCCACCATTACCCAGATTTCTCTAGATTCAGAGTCAAGTGAAAAAATCAGCTGGAACCATTTAATTTTACCCAAATACATATTAAGATATGAAACCACAAATTCATCAAGCTTATAATGGATAATTATCACATAATCTAGTCTTCTTCAAAAACGCCTGTAAATGAATCCCCTCCAGAATATTTCAAACTGCTCTGTCTCAAGTGCAAAACCAGCCTTTACTTCCGTTCAACAGCAGGATTTCATGTCTTGTGAGAGAGCAGATACAATTTTGCAACACCAATGTTGCTCTCGTCTGGTGGTCTAGATATATAAAACAATACTGCTTGTCATATTTTCAATAATCACTCTTAGTTAGGTTCTTCATAAAATGATTATTTGCAATTTTGGAAAACATTTTCTTATAGAACAGGGAAGAGCCATTTAGTTATGTAAAGCTTTGGGCAAAATTCTCCTCCTACAGCTGTACTATGAAAACCTATAGTAAACCACTTGGATGTGAACAGATGTGAATTAGAAATAATTACCTTAGGGATATGCATATAAATTACTGTCTAAATTGCATGTTTTACTTAACCAAAAAGTAAAAAAATCCATCCCCTGTAACTCTCCTTTTGGATACAGTATTTAATGTACGAGACTCTGGCACTTTCCTTTGGATTTGGCAGGACCTGATTCTCATTATCTCGAAGATGACGTGGATATAATTGGGTGGTAGTCAACAGAATGAGCTCAGTGTAAGAAAATGAGCAATAAGAACGATATTCTTTTTCTCTGCTTTCTTTGCCTTTAAGTTTTCCTCTGTAAAAATGGGGTATGGGAAAGGGAGATGAAACACCGGTTCTTTGAGAAGTTCAGAAGAAGGGAGCCGCAATCACTGCTTTGTTTAGGTTCTTGTTTTGAGACCACATGTCCAGTCTCCTACCATTTCACCAGGAGGATGGAAGACATACATTCCCAGGTTACTAGTAGCTTAGTCTGAGATGTAATCCTTCCTGTGGATGGCAGAGCGTATATTGCTTTTCATCCCTTTGTGGCGTTTGCAATAATTCTGTGAGGCCTTTAGTAGGTGATGAAATTGGGATTCATTTAATTTGTTTGTGTGTGTGTGTGTGCCTGTGCATGTGCGAGGCCATAGTTTACACTTTTGGTTTGGGTTATCAGATACCAGGGAGATAAGAACCATAGAAATTCATATTAAAAATTATCTTCCTACTTGTTCATCTCCTCTGTCTTTCCCCCCCCCCTCTTCTTTTTATATACACAATGAAGTTTATTATAATAAATTGAGGTTACTTCCTGTTTGTGAAGTAATAATTTTCCTCTTTGCTGAATAAATTGATTCTGAGGGCCGTGTTGGTATTATTTCATTAACTCAAAGGCCAAAGACCTTCTAGTATATTAGCCTAGGGCGTAATTATTACTAAATTAAAAGGAAGTACCCTTGAGATACCGTGGGCCAAATCCTCAGTTGGTTTAACTCGGCATTACTCCACTGAAGTAATAGCAAGGAAATGTGCATATTCACTGAGAAACAATCCAGCATTGATTATAAAGAGCCCTAGGAATGATTACTAATAGCTTAGTTATTGAGAAATAACTTCCAAGCGGTTAACTCCATCTACTTTAAATTATTTTAACTAATTTGGAGCACATAAATTGAGAGTTTAATTTACCTATACAGCAGTAATGGAGACAAGGAGGCTTCTTCAGAGGGTAACTGAGAATGGTTATCCATTTATAATAAATGGTTATCCATTTATACCAGGGCCGAAATTAGTTGATTATGTTCTCTGTCAGGAGATAATAATGTGATTGCATTCCCAAACAGATGTATGACTTAGCACTTGCTCACTGATGCCAGAGAGCGAAGCCAGAAGCAATTTCTATGGGCTGATGTCACACACCATATAATCCTGCTAGAAATGATACTGAACCTTATGCTACCAGCCATCAGTCCCAGGGCTGTGAAGAGGGACTCTGAAAGTTGCCATCAGCACAGAGCACAACGTGCTGCTTTCACAGTTTTTCTCAGTAAAACATGGAGGCACAGTGAAATGTTATTAATCAGAAATGTGAAGATTACCTCAGGAGGTATTATTTTTGGGTCTTCCTTCCCAGAGAGACAACAAATATACCTGTGTATCAATGCTAATACATATGCTTTCTAATGGCTCTTCATCCCTACAGCAAAGGAGATTCCCTAATGTTCTGGGCAATGATTTTCAGTGCTTGTCTTGAGGACTTGCTCCCTAATATTTATGCCAAACCTGTTCTGCTGTAAAGCTATTAAGTTCTTATCCTTCCCTGGGTGGACTTCAAGAGCTGATTCCCATGCTTTCTATACATGCCTTTTACAGCACAGCTCAAGGCCTCTTGATGGTGTAGGCAAGGCTGAAAGTTGAGAGTCAGCTTTCAAGGAGAAAGACTGAATCCATACTGAACTTGCAAGTAGAAATACGTAGAAAACAGACCATGCTGTTCCTGTCCCAATCCTGGACAGTGACTCTTACTTCTGGAATGTCCTCTTCCTCCCCAGAATAGTCCCAACTCTACACATGCAAGCCCCCTTGCTGGCAGTGCCAACAGCTGCAGGCACTCTGGCACCACACTGTGAGTCATACACAGCCCTTTTTTCCCCTTCAGACTTTCATCCTGTTCCTTAATGCTTTGTTTGTTTTTCGGTGTTGAGGATCATGGTACAGTGGAAATGGAGCAGAACCAGTGTGTTCTGCTTCTTACCTGTGGCGCTCCTCTGAGTTTCATCCAAAATTAGATTTGCCTTACTTATTTCTCTGGGAGCATCACAACTTCTCATACTCACTCAGCAAACTGCTGCAGCAGCAGGTCCCTTTCTGATGGATTGCTGCCTTTTCAGTTTTTCATTTTGTAATTGTGTATCTGATGTCTCTTTTGGGTGTAGTGCTCTACATTTGTCTTTATTGAATTTCAAGTTTGACGTCCAATGTATCAAGATCAATTAGATTTCTGATATTGTCTTCCCTTGTGTGTTTAACATTATTTCACCACAAATGTCTTAAGTGTATTCTCTGCTCTGTCACCCAAGTCATTCATGAACACATTGAATCAAACTGGGTCTAGGACAATTCAGTGCAGAATCCTGCTTGAATCATTCCCATGCTGACAATGCACTTGAGGCATTTGTGGTTTAGATGCACCTTCAGTCAGCTTTGCATCTATTTTGGGGTGATTTTATCTAGACCATACTTCTGTGATTTATATGCAGCAAGATATGCAAACTCAGAAAGCTTATCAAAATATAGGAATATCACAGGTATTACTCTGTCTTTTTCAATAAGCAGAGCAGCTGTCCTTCTGTGAGCGGAGAGTAGATCGATTCGATTTATCCTTGACAAATCTGTGTTGGCAGCTTTAATCACCTTAATATCCTAAAGATGCTTATACATTATTTAATTATTTATCTAGTATTGCTTCTGACACTGAATTAGGCTACGGTTCTAGTCACCCCTTTTAATGATGTGTGCTATGCTGATTCCTCCGCAATCTTTTGAGTCCTTCTCCACCCTCCACAAATTCTAAAAGATAGTTCTAGTGCCCCAGGGCTTGCTTTGGGTGATTTCTTAAGTGCTCACTGGTGTATTTCACCAGGAACCACTAAATTAAATACATTTGAATTAACAAAATATTACTGAATCTACTCCTTCTCTGTTCCGATCCCCATCCTGCTCTATTTTAAATGAATTGCAGTAGCATTTGCTCTCAGTTAAATCTTTCTTGTGAAGACTCAAGCAAAATAAGCATTGCAAGCTTCCCCCTTTTTTTGTGTTTGTTTTTTTTGCAAATGGTGAAGCTCTATTTTCTTTATCTTCCCATGATTTCAAAGGCATGTCCTTATTGGTATTAATTAATTTTGCACTTTAACTTTTCTAATTTTATCTCTATGCTTACATTGTTTCATTTTATGCATCCTATGGTATAGATGGATGTGCTCTACTTTATCTTATCATGCCACTGCTAGAGGTTACAGCCTCAACAGTTGAGGTGTTCCTAATTGGGTGAGATGGAATATTGGGTGAGTTACTGTAAGTCCTTGCTACAGTGAAACACAAAAGGTGCTCTGCAATACCCTCAGTCAAATAGTGCTTTTCCTACTTATCTTTGATTTGCAAAGGAGTCCGTATTTTCATCTTGCTCTTCTTCCTACTTCCTTCCACATTGCCATATATATTGCTGTTGTAACCTTTTCATGTAACCTTTTTCAATAGCTGCCAGATCTTTTGCACTTCTATTCTCAGCAGTTGCTTACCCAGGAAAACCTGCTTCAAGGTGGTTTCCTGAATTTATGAAAATACGTCTATTTTGAAAAGGATGATTAGTTATAGAAAAATTAAAGATCGACAAAGCCCAAAGTGCACAAAATAATCATTTTTTTAAAAAAGAAGGCTAAAATAGTTCTCCCAGAGGCCTGTGATGCACAGGTCTTTTACAGGAAGAAAGCTGATGACTTCTTTTGCAATTGGAAAAGCTTTCAGACATTTAACTCAGACTACCTTTGGTTCACACACATAATTCTAATTTTGACACACATACTAAATGATCAGACACGTAAAGTCATAAAGACTTAGAGCCAATGCATTTCATTCTCATATTAGTTACCTCTTGTCCTCTATAATCCCTGATTTGCATAGCAAAACTGAGTGGCAATGAAAGTTTTAAAGTAAGAAAGTAAGCTTTGTTGTCACAAAGCTCTCAAACTTGAGTGTGAAGCATGGGTGGTCTCATTTGTTATTCTTGGCCTTTTCCTTGTCTTGTGAATCAGTTGTCAGAGAACTTTTCACTCTTGCCATGAGATGGTTATTATAGCTACAGCCCTGAAGCAAAGAGTATTTGATGAGATCTTGTTGCTAACAAGGTAAAATAATTGGTATATTGGAGGTACCAAATCAATTATACAATATCAATTAGAAGAAACTAATAGTAGATGCTTCAGAGAAAGATGCTTATTGTTTTTAATCTGCTACATCCTTGTGGTGTTATTGAACAGCTTTGGATTTCCTCATTTGGAAGATAGCAGTGCTCTGTGCTTAAACCAATTGATTGGACACCATCCTATTGATATATAGATAAGAATTGTACTGTGAGTGCTTTAATTGTTAACTAGTTCTTGGCTGGGAAAAAAGTAATTCTTTTACCTGCAAGCCAAAGTGAGCTGGTGAGACTGAGTTCAATATTCTTGAAAATACTGTTGCAAATGTGTAGCCACACTGATAGTTCAAGAAAAAAACCCAACACTGTAGAATGCAGGATAAAGAATTGAAAACGGGAAAGTGTTCATTTGTTTATTTCCCAAGATTTTTCCACTTGATCTAGGGGAAAATGCTTTTAGCTCTAATGCCTATGACATCATCGCTTAAGTATTAGAGATCTCTTCTAGGAAAATACTCTGAAATAAGTTTTTCTACACTGCCCTTCACGAAAGAGGTCAGTTTTGAGGTGGCAAGTAGCACAACTAATTCCAGACGCAGAGAAGGAACACGAATGACAGATTTTTCAATCAACTAAGCTTGATGAATTTCTTCCAAGGGTACTTAACAAGCAGACTGATAAAATCTTATGGCTGCTCAGAGTTATCTTTGAGAACTTGGTCTATTGTGTCTGGCTGAGGTGAAGTTAATTTTCCCCAGAGCAGCTGACTTAGTGCTGGCCTTTTTAGCAAGGTGTTGATAACACACCAGTGTTTTGGCTGCTGTTGAGCAGTGCTGGCACAGTATCAAGGCTGTCTCTCCAGTATTTCCCCCCTCCAGCAGTAGTCTGGGGGTGGGCAAGATCTTGAGTGGGACACAACTAGGACAGCTGACCTAAGCTGACCAAAGGAATATTCCATACCATATGATGTCTGCTCAGCAATAAAAGCTAAGGGAAAGGAGGAGGAAGGGGAGGCATTCCTTATTTATGATGTTTATCTTCCAGAGCAACCCCGACGTGTACTAAAGCCCTGCTTCCCTGGGAGTTGCTGGACATCACTTGCTGATGGGTAGTACAGAATACATCTTTTGTTTTCCTTTGCTTCTATGCGTAGTCTTTTGCTTTTATTTTATTAAACCACCTTTACCTTGAACTGTGAGGGCTTTTTTCCATCTTAATTTCTCCTCCGGGCTCTGTCCAGATGAGGAGGGGAGTGGTAGAACGGATTTGGTGGGCACCTGGCCTCCAGCTGAGGTCAACCCACCACACTTTCAAAGAGTGACTGAACTGCCAGAGAATTGTCTCTGGACGAGCATATTTTCTATCTTTAAAAGAAATGGTGCTGAGAAATTAAAAACTACCTGACTAATTTCAATTTCTAGAAAGAAATGCAAGAAAACAAAATATTTTGAAGAACCCGAAAAGTGAGGAGATAAGGAGCAGTCACCGTTGATTTGCCAAGACCAAACAACACAGAAGAAACATAATTTCTTTCTCAAAGTGGGTAACATCTTTCTCACTGAGGAGAAACAACAGATGCTATTTTCTTGATCCTAGTAAAACCTGACACTGTCTCACATGACGTTTACATAAGCAAGCACAGGAAAAAATTGTATAGATGAAAAAATTAGTGGGTATGTATAAAATGAGTGTGAAAACTGTACTTAGAGAGTAGTTAATGTTTCACTGTCAAACAGAAGGCTAAATTGTATGGATTTTCACAGGAGTCTAACCTGGTTATTGCACTATCCGATACTGTCATTAATAAACCGAGCGGTGGAAGAGAGGGATGTCCATTTTAGCACTGCAAGGCATGAAAATCCTTCTGTTGAGTCAGTGCCAGAGAGACTTAGATATTAATAGCTCTGGGTCTTTTTCTGCCTTCTTGCTGAAGCCAAGTAGTCAGAAATGCAATTATGCTAGCTTGCCCACTTAAGAGATGCCCCCCTCTAAAAATGTATCCTGCCTTATTCTAGAAGGGATTGTGCAACACCAGACTGGGCTCTCAGAGTCAGCTGCAGACTCACCGTTCCTTCCTCCAGCAACAATTCCCTCCCTGCTCCTCTGCAATGGAGCTCCCCATCCTCAATGAGCATGACTGTGTATTCACCAAATTAATGTAAATGCTGTTGTTTGTGTGCTGAGTGTGTGGGGAGCGCAGGAGCATGCACAGTGTTCAATGGTTGTGTTAATGTCAATCATAAAAAATGAGTAGGCTGCAGGACTGATGAGCATTTTCAAACTGTGACATTGCAGCCAATTGGATCAGTTGTCTGACTGCCAAACACATCATTAATTTAGACATAATGGCAGTGACACAAGCAGCAAGTAAAGGGGGATGGGACTGAAAGGCAGGAGCCAACAGGTTTCATAAAAAAAAAGTCTAAAGCAAAAAAGGATTTTGTTTGGCTTTGTTTTCTCTCATTTGCTGGTATGTTGAACTCTACTAATTGATTCCATTAACAGAAGACCTGTCTTTGTGAGGAGACTGGAGTTTTAAGGACAAATGCTTTTACAGATTGAGTATATTATAAAGTTGATGTATTTGGCCTCTTAGGCAAGATGCAAAACAACATCCTTGAAGTTCCATTAACGGAACACAGTGTTCACATCCACATGATCCCCATAATGACTTCCTTATCAGTACACTTTAAAAAATAACCAGAATTTGAGAACACTGTGAGCAGGGTCCCTAGGGGAAGGACATCTTAATGAAAACTCCTTATGAAGCTCTCCTATATTCTTCCACCAGGAAAGTCTGCCACACTTTGCATTAGGCAGTGGAAACTTCCCAGTCCTGGAGAGATCCACACCAAGGGTCTGCTTGTCCTGTCCTTCAGCAGTGCTTCTAACTGCCTTTAACAGGCAGAAGGGCAGGAACTGCTTTTTTTTGTAAAGTCAACTAGTGTAAGATTTAAAGAGAATTTTTAGGACATAGATGGAGATTCAGATTATAGATTAAAAAGGAAAAATTTCTGAGGGACCCCTCCTCCTTTTGTTGAGAATGTTCAAGATGGAATGTCCTCAAGTATATTGCCAGTGAGATAGCCCATTAAGTAGACAAGGCTACAAGACCATTCCTCTCTTCTCCTTTAATTGTAGACCAAATGAAAGAGATATGTGACAATGAGACTTGTCATATGTCTAATTCCACACACTTATAATTTTGTGAAATGATTACACTTGCAAACCAAAGACATGTCTTTTTTAGGTGTGGTTAATTTACTCACAAATAAATTGAGGAAATATTAAGTGAATGACCTGAATAAAATATACTAAATAAAAATTATGTCTCTTAATTTATGTCTGGCTCAAAATAGCATAAACCTAAACACTGTTGACTTTAAACCAAAATTTTCTGTGGCTTTTGTAAAGAAGAGAAGGGTTCCTTGGAACTGAAATATATTTTTCAATGAAAAATTGTAGCGCAGAAAGAACATCAAGATAGGACATTTGAATACAATTAACAGTTATACTGAAATAGGTGGTAACAGCTCGACTCCAACTACAAACCCACTGAGAGTGCTACTCAGGTGCTCTGTGAGTTAGTGGAGAGAAAGCTGACAGGCCATCAATTTTGATCACTGCTCAAGACAGACTTGTATTCCTACGAATGCTGGATGGCTCCCAGCGGAAATCTAAACCAGTGTTCTAGGGATTAGCTCAAACCTACCTATACTGCAGAACAAAAGTGGTCTTGTGTTCCTTCCAATCCATTGGCAGGACAGTCTCATACCTGCTTAAGACCATGTTGTATACAACACTTTGCATTCTTGAACACCAAACAAGCTTTTTGCCTGCAGTCTTCTTGTTGAGTGAGACACATTGAATCAGTCACAGATGGAAGAATAATCCTGACAGTTATAAAAAAAGCACATTCTAGGAGGTGACAATGCTACATGCAAAACCATAGAAGAAGTACCAAAAATAAACTTAGGACAGATGCATTTTGTAGGAAGATGGTTAGATCCAGGTAGGGAAACCTTCTGGAAACCATTTGAGAACATGAGACACTACAAAATATTCCAGTGAATGTGTAAGTTTATTTAGTTCCATGTGAAAGACAGGCCTTCCCATCACAGTCTGCAACCTAAGCAATCACAAGGACATGTCAGAAGGTGGTCTGTCATGTTTCTATTTTGTTATACTCTCTTGTCATTGTTGTACAGTTTGAGGGATCTCAGCTGGATTTTATTATATAAAAAGTTCCTGGCAATCTCAAATTTTTTCAAAGTAAAAAAAATACATGTTGGTCCCTTAAAGACTGTTCCTGTATATTTATATGCAGTCTAGGTGATAAACAATATTCAATATGGCCAAATTATGAGTACAGATGGTCTAGTACCACCAGAAATAATTGACTCAATAGTATGTTCTATGACTTCAGAACTTGTCTCCATCAAGGACTGTAATAGTCAAAAAGAGCATCTGTTGCTTTAGAAAAAAATAAGGAGGTTCCACAAGCTCCTGAAGTTCATGTTTTGTAAGAAAAGTTGTGGTTTTGGAAATTACTATCTGTAACCTATCATCATCAGTGATTTTTTTTTTATTGCTGGTAGAGTGGATGACCAAAAAACTTGTGATTGCTGGGCATTCATGGGGGCAGCACCAGAATGAAATTGCTTACCCATCTTTAAGTCCACAGTGATAATGATTGCATATGAAATGTTTGCCAAACTGATGAAAGAGAAATGGCTCCTCTAGAACCCTACTATCACATTTAAAGCTAAAAAAAAACCCAAACAAGCCAATCTTTTAAATGAGTTTTTGATTCTATCTTTTGCTAAAAAACAAATTTCTTTTTAAGGAACATCTCTTATTATTCTGATATTCCACAAGTAACATGAATAAGGAGGGGGTTATATGCATAAAAATGAAGATATAAATACCTGCTATCAACAGAATGTTCTTGAAACTGCTCATAAGGTGGCTTGTCATAGAGTGAGACTGTACTATTAAATAGGATCAAATTTTTTCTTCTAAATTGATTTAATTTTGATATTTTTTCAGTTCTGTTACTATTACTTAAATCACAGAATCTTATTACTAGGGAAAAAAAAACACCTCACCATTTCATAACATAAACCTGAAAATATGTGCAGCGGCTTCTGACAATTGCCTTGTACAATTTAAAACTTTTTTGTTTTGTTTTGTTTTGTAAGATAGCACTTCTTGTCAGAAAGAAAACCTTCTAAAATGTGGATGCTGCAGTGCTATTTTCATGAATCTACAGGCATCCAGACTGAATCAATAGGTCTAAGAGGAGTTCAAACTGTACCATTCATCTTAATGGAGTGTTTATTTTGAAGCCTATTTATAATATTGTAAACATTATTTTTATTATTTATTGATTTATTTGCTTACTAGAATGAAAGTTCAAACTTCTTTCTATAACATATGGAGTTTCTAGTTTTTAGGCTGTGCTCCCTGCTTTATTTGGTCCCCACCCTGGCAATTTTACCTACACACATCAAAAAAGAGGCTAATTTTCAACTCAGAACCACACACTTCTAAAGGTAAAGATCTTCCTGAAGCTTTGGGTATCCCCAGAAACCAATGCCCACAAGGAATTCTGGGAAAGGAATTGCTAGCTGTCTTGGTAAGTACTGTTGCCAAAGCTGAAAACTGAGGAATCAAGAGCTAGTAGCTTGTTTCCATCAGAATCAGAACGATATACTCCCAGTGGCAATTCATAGTCTGCTTCATGAAGCTGTCAGTTGATGCGAGGAAACAAGGATGGCTGTACCTACAAAAGCTCTGAACTGTGAGCAGAGAGTAAACAGAAGCAGCACCAATGATGAAGTAGACGTAAGAAACTTATTTCTGCACATAAGTGCAAATTTTGACAGAGGGAAGATAAATGAAACAAACCGAACTGTCACTGTCTTTCACTGCTGAATGCTCTTGTAGGATGCTTGAGTTACTCAGACTGGAGAATGAATGTCTTTTTTACATAATACAGACCTTCTCTAGTGTTTATTTCAGTAACACAGTCAGATACACATCTGTATCAATTTGCTTCACACAGTCTTGCTCTGTAATTAATTTTATTTCAATACTGGAAATTTCGGGACATTTCACTGAAATGAGAAGTATAAAAAGATTGTGCAACCCTTAAAAATATTCCAGCATCTTAAAATGATAAATCATAATTTCTGCTGAAAAAAACCCCAGACATCAGATTTGCATACACTGCTAGTCAAAGGAAATGGTTCACACCGTGGGCAGGCAGCTGGTTTGTCGTGTTCACTGATGAAGCAAGCACAAGCTCTTTGTTTAAGTGAAGAAGAGGGAGAGGTGAAATGCTTGAGCTGAAGGAGAGACTCTGCTGTCAGAGTCACCTTTAAAGGATTCCCAGATGACCAGCCTCACAAGAGCAAGTGGACATACTAATGGCATAAATGGGGTGACACCGTGAAAAAAATACCCATCACTGAATGCTTCCTCCCTCTGCCTCACAGAGAAGGAATAAACCTGCTGCCATCACCCCCTTACAAACCAAGAGGAAGGAGACTCCACCAGGAATGCACGTTAACAAAATGGAACAGCTTTTAGCCAGCATTTGGTATGCTGCGGTGGGAGCTGACTTAACAGTGGGCTCAGACCACCTGGTAGGAATTCAGTATCTTCCTCTCCCACTGATTTCAGGGAACTGGAGAGCTTGTGCTCAGCTCCTCCTTGCACCAAACTGACACAGAAAAGAATAAAGAGGGTTCTGTTTATTCAACAGAGGCCTAGCTTTTTTAAAAATCTTTTTCTCTTTTTCAGTTTGAATTCACATTAGAGTGAATTAAACTGGAAACACAGGGAGCTGCAGGGGGTTGCATAGCCTAATCTGAAATGGACGTGCCAGATTCAGAATTGCTAAAATCCCTGATCAGCCACGAGGTGGTTCAGCAGATGAGTCTGATACCGAGTAGGCGTCCCTCAGTCTACATACTTTTCTGAACTGCTTTTGTTTCAAAAAAACTCACGACATGTCTCTCTCATGGGTTGAAAGCTCGTCCTAGTGTCAATCAATCAGGCAGTACAAAAATAGAGCTGATATCTCAGAAGAACAGAGACATTTCGTTAATAGTCTCACCACAGGCCTGGTGGCCCATGCTGCCTGAAAAGTCTGTCTTGGAGTGGCCCATGCCACATGTTGCATTTAGAAGATGAAGCAAAATGTCTATGAGGGGAGATCAAGGAATAACTTTCTCATAAAAGGCACAACCAGGTGTTGAGGACTTCAGCATGCTCAGGAGCGGGGAGTTTCCTTGCACAATATCCAGGGCCCCCAGCACACCCACTGGTTCAAAGATGTAAGGGTCTAAAGTTTGGACTACCTTGTCCTGAGAGTAGTGATGAGGCAGCAATTAAACACCACTAATGCCCTCATGAATCAAATCTTGGTTCTTTGGTGGCTCAAGACTAATTGAAGTATTTTATTCTAAAGGCTCTTAAAGAAAATCTCAAAAGCTTTAATGTCTGACAGTGCCTCTTTATATCATGAGGGGAACTGGTATTTTCTCTGACAAGCTTGAAGAAAAACAGCATTTAACAGATATGGTGTCTGCATCCCCATTTATTGCTCCTTTCATTCCCTGAGAGCCCAGTAGAACCACTGTTTCTCTCAAAAGCATCCTGCTCCACAGGTATTTCCATGATGTGTTGCTTTGGGTCTTTCTATATCTGCTCCTCAATTTCCCTCTCAGCTTTTCTGTTTCATATTCAATCTTTTACCGCTCATAAATTGTGCTATTGTCTTCATTCATGCTATTGGGTTTGAATTCCATTCTCCAAAGGACATATCCCTGATATGTGCTCCTCCAAAGGACATATCCTCGATATATGTCCCTGATAGTGCTTCCTGTTAATCAATTGTAATACACTTAAATTGTTACCATGCTGATTCTGTGCGTCTGCTTACTCTTAGCATACAGCATGAAATAACGTCAGGATTAAATGTGAATAATTGTAGATACTGTTTGAAAAATATTATAATCTCAGTTTTCAGTCTAAGTAAAGTTTGAGTGAGTTTAGCTCTAGGTCAGCATGAGTCAATGTTCTGTCCAAAGCAGACAGGCCAATCCTGTCCAAAACTACGGCTGCAGGAACGGTATGTACAAACATTAGTGTATGGTTATTTAAATAGCAATCCTTCCTGCTTTGCAGTTTTCATTAGTTTCCTATATTTAAGTGAACAGCCTGTGAGTAGTGACTGAAGTAGAGAAAATGGGTTGTTTAGGTCTTTGAAAGCATTCCAATGTTCTTCTATTTGCTATGAATAAGAAAGTCAAATATAGCATATATAGTGATTTAGGGATCTTACCGTGATTAACGTTGCTTGGATGATCTGAAACACATCTTGATTTCAAGACTGTCTTGACTGCATGACTAAGTAAACTTTAGGAGTAGAATAGTATTGTTTCTATTAAGGCATTTAAGGCAAAGGATAAATGCATTAGCATCACTAATTATGAAAATACTTTTCCTGCCAAACCCTATCTCGTGGGTTTTTTAATGGTTCTGTGATATCAGAACCTTTAAAAACAAATTATCTTGCACTGCCCGCCGATGTTCAGAGATACACATAGGCTAGAATTACCAGTTTAACTCCATGCATTTCATATTCTCAGAATTATTCTTTTAGTATGTATTTTCACTGTCATAAATGAGGACAAGCACTGCTTGAGGAAAATATATCTATTCACCGAGCATTTAAGTTCTCTCCTACAGCTGTCAAAATTTGTGAAAAGACAAGGGTGTGTTAGTGTTGATCATGGGGGCCAGGAGCATCAATATTTTGAATCTAGCCTACACCCTATAAACTTGTGCTTGCAACATGGACAAGTAAAATCCTTTCTCAAGGTTTCCAATTATATCAGTGTTTTCAGAAACAGAGTTCACACATTAAATGATGCAGCACTGAAACCGGAGTGAACAAAATGAAGAAATTCAATGTATGATTGTTCACTTAAATCCCTGTTATTATTATACTGCAGAAATTTGCTAAATCCTGGGTTCATTCTCATTGTTTTCTGCCATTGAGCCCAATGTAGATGTTGATCATACTAAGCCATGCAGCACTCACAATGTACGTCTTTACCTCCGTAATGTTTCTTCCCTTTCCCCAAATATTTTCTGGTATATCTGGGTCTTAAAAGAGGTAATTCCAGCCAATTTAGCTGTATTCAGTTTTTAATACTTGGGGAGAAATAAAAGATGTGCTGTCGTTAAGTCTGTGTCCCATTCTCTCCACATGGATGAGCAGTGCAAATAACAACCATGCTGTCATACTGCGGTCTCATTATCCGGAGTTATTGCCCCTGCTTGAACATTATACTATGACCTAGTCCTCTCCCAATACTTCTCATCTGTCTTTGTCTCTGCTACAGACTGCAACATTTCTGAGGCAAATCCTGTTTGTGTGATGAATATATGAGGTTCTTGTGTGCTTTGATTACCTCAGAAATACAGACAAATACAATTGCTGTCATGCATTGATGTTGGAGGTGTGTGTGTATTATTTCACATACGTGAAAAAAGAACCTAAAATTTCTTCTGGCATGTCAAAGAATCGTAACAATAATTCCCATCGACAGTAACTTCTGGAGGCCACCTGGTCAGTCCTGAGTACAAAGCAGGGTGAACTTAGTAGTTTGATCTGGTTGCTCAGGGACTTGTCCTTCAGCATACTGATTATCTTCAAGGGTGGAGATTCCACAGCCTCTGTGGACACCTCTGTCAGTGTCTATTCACTGCCTTCATGGCAATTATTTTCTTTGTCTTCTGTCAGAATTTCCATTATTACCTCATATATTTTCTGTCATTGTCTATACCCCTTGACCCACTTTCCAAATCCTGTTATCTGATGATTTGGTTTCTCACAAGATGACTTACCCATAGCCCAGACATCTAGCCCATATTATTTCATGTAAGAAAATGTCAGTTGCACACTCTCTTCTTGCTGTACCTTTCTCCAGCACTAAGAAGTAGAAGACTCTTTAGACGTCTCTGTGTGTAGATGTATTTAAGAATGTATTTCTCTAATCCCATGTGCTTTCCTCTAATGTCTTTTAAGTCTTAAGGTCTATAAAAGTGTTACAGAACCCAGAGGCTGCTGTGCAGCCCTAAAGCCACATGGCTCTTACAACTCGGGGGTCCTGAGACACTGATCCCCACCACAGGGCAGCTTCGACTAATGGTGGTGGGTCAATGCTGCTTCAGCCCAGCTGCATCAAAAGCTTTCAGGTCCAAACATGGGTCTGTGTTAGAGACCCTCTCCAGGGGTAGGTGACTTACCAGCAGGTAGCAACAAAATATAGACGAGGACCAGGTACAAATGGAACCTTAAAAGCTACTTTTGAGCACATCCTTTTTACTGTTACAAAACAATAAAGTAGGGAAGGTGCATTTAGCCATTCATTATTCCTTTCATTAAAATGCACATAAGGCTCTTCTACAGGACACTATAATGGCGTTGACACTTTTCTATGATTGTAGCACAATGTCAAAATCACTCTCCAGTGAAGAACTGCAGGGGATTTGGGAGACATGAGGGGGTTTTTTCTTTTTAATTTTATACTTCATTTTTTCTATTTCATAATGCTAAAAATGGAGGAAGAAAATCAGGTCTGTGACCTTCTCCAGTTATCCAAGTAGAGTCAGTTCTAATTTTCCATTTTTTACATATTTGTTCATGATAATGCCTGAATGGGTACTATTTTAATTTGCTTCTCTTGCACTTCTTTCCTTTATAGTTATGTTAGTTAATGCTACTTTATGAAACACATTCATCTCAATATGCAGAAATCTGACAACTGTAATCTTATGGTGATAATGGGAAATATGCCTGCAATACACTGAAGTAAAATCTTACTCATTAACAGTTTTTTCCCCCTCTGTTTTCTCTAGATATGAGTTTAGGTTTTGTCCCTGCCAAGACTTCTTTGTCTCAAACTATGATGCAAGCTTCTGTTTAAAAGAAACTTGCTGTATTTTTAAGCAGTAACTATTCCATGTTCTGCATTTCTTTTTTCGGATTCCCTTTCTTTGTGTTTGTGTTTTTCATTCTACACAGAAATGAACTGTAGGAAGTATCTTTCCCTTTCTCCCTCTGTGTACATTACAAAGAGTGTTTTGGTGGAGTATTTATCTGGGATACATTAAAGAATCTTAAGAGGGGAGGGTTTGCAGTATGTTTTATTGAAAGAGAAACTTGGCAATATTTCTGGGTATTCATTACTCCACGCTGCAGGTGGTCAGAATGTGGAAGAACCTCTCTGTGGACTATGGATTTGGCAAAAGCCGAAGTTACACAGGCTAGAAAGCAGTTGTCAACAGGTATGCTTTGGAAGTCATGGCTTGAAGCTATTCTTCCCTCTTTAGAAACAATCCTGTTTGTTTGTATGCATAAACAGTGGGTTCTAGTGAGTTCTGATTTGAAAAAGGGCTCCCACTACTATCTTTTGGAGCAACTTGTGAAGCATTCTGGCCTGCCCTCTCTTTAACAAAAACGATTTGTATCTGTCAAAAAGTATGGGTTTATTTTTTTCCTTGGAGTAAATGATGAGCACAAATCCAAGACTTGAAGGTTTTTGCTACATCAGAAGGCTCCTGATTTTTATCAAAGATGAGGCTGAATAATATTATAGAAGTTTCTTCTGTAGTGGCATATAGTGATGGAAAATAATTTATGCATCATTCTGCTGCCTTCTAGTTGGACAATGTTGAGCTTTACAACACTCAGATATAATTGAAACACAGATACATTCCTTGTGCCCAAAAGTCTTATGTATGTATAGGAAGGATGAAATCTGAAAAAAAATTAAATTATTAGAGCTATTTTATAAGCCAACATGACTATTTATGAATGATATTCAGCAGTTGGGTAGTTAAAATTCCTCCAGTGTAACTAAGTGGATTGCAGTGAAAATGTGAGACTTGCTAACAGTTGAAGTCCTCGGTCTATCCCTCTTCTCAGTGATGGCATAGAGGCACTGCTCCTCACTGTCATGATCTGGGTGTTTGCAGGACTGTGCTGCAATCCTTGGCAAAGGCTTAAGATCAGCATCCACCTTCATGACATTAGTGCCTCCATGCCTGGGGAAATAGGTTGATGACTTTTGGCCTCCTCAGCAACTGAAGTGTAGACTGGGGATGAAGGCAGTAAGGGGGAATCACAGCTGTATTCTCCTGGCATGTACATCTTGCTGCAATGTTCATAGGTCAAGTGATGAAAGAGAGAGGTATGCCAAAGTATTTTTAGTTCATCTTTCAAAAAAAACCCAGAGACGTACTGGGAAACTGAGGTGGTCTCTAGGAACAGGCCAAGAGAGATCCACTAAGGTTAAGTGTCTGCAAACTATTGGAACATC
Organism: Zapornia atra; assembly: GCA_013400835.1. Classification (NCBI taxonomy): domain Eukaryota; kingdom Metazoa; phylum Chordata; class Aves; order Gruiformes; family Rallidae; genus Zapornia; species Zapornia atra. The sequence goes on from VZTU01013342.1 coordinate 120,772, forward strand.
TGGAGAAGGGACATTTACTTGTTCCTGAGACCCGGGCACTGCTGGCAGCACTAATTACCAATCATTATTCTCTTTGCAGTTCCAATGACCAAGATAGAGATGTCTACTCTGCAGTACTCTTATGACATGTAGGTCCTTGTAACTTCTTTCAGAATAAGTGTAAGCCCTTCTGGAAAATATGTTCATTTTATTCAAGTACTAGGCAAATATTTTAAGGAAAAGTATGGTCTGTTTCCCTTTACTTCTGCTTATTTATTTATTCCCTTTACTTCCACCTGTTTCTTCCCTCCTCTGATATTTACCAATACAGAAAAAGAGGATGCATGCAAAAAGCTAATATTTATAAGTGGTACAAAATATTATAGTTTCTATCCAATTTGAAAGAACTCAAGTAAGCAGGCAACAGAAGTAAAACTTAAGTTGCTAAAGAGAGCACTGACATGGATAATATGGAGAAGTGGATGTGGCTTCTGATGAAAACAAATCCCACTGTGCACCTGCCATTAACTATAAACCACAAGAGACTGCTGGCAACAATACATTGGGGAATGATGACCATTTCTTTGCACTGGTTTTCTACTGGTTTTGTCTGCAGATGCTGTCATTAAATCATAACCCTAAAAAACATTCACGGCAAAACATTCACCAAACTAAATGCATGTGAGGGCTGAAAAGAAACATATTTCAAGGCACCATCCTTCCAAATTTGGGGAAATGAGGCTGAGTGATTATTTTGGAGTGAGTAGTTTGGAGCACATGTCTTATGAGGAGAGGCTGAAGGAACTGGGGTTGTTTAGCCTGGAGAAGAGGAGGCTGAGGGGAGACCTTATCACTGCCTACAACTACCTGAAAGGAGGTTGTAGCCAGGTGGGAGTTGGCCTCTTCTCCGAAGTAACTAGCAATAGGATGAGAGGAAATGGTCTCAAGTTGTGTCAGGGGAGCTTTAGATTGAATATTAGGAAAAAATTTCTTCACTGAAAATGTGGTCAGGCATTGGATCAGGCTGCCCGGGGAAGTGGTGGAGTCACCATCCCTGGAGGTGTTAAAAACATGTAGGTGGATGATTAGAGGGCTGGAGCACCTGCCCTACAAAGAAAGGCTGAGGGAGCTGGGCTTGTTCAGCCTGGAGAAGAGAAGGCTGTGGGGGGACCTCATTGCAGCCTGCCAGTACCTGAAGGGAACTTATAAGCAGGAGGGGATTCAACTTTTTAAAAGGGTAGATAATGGCAGGACAAGGGGGAATGGACTAAAGCTAAAGGAGGGAAGGTTTAGATTAGATATTAGGGGGAAGTTTTTTACAGAAAGAGTGGTGAGGTGCTGGAACAGGCTGCCCAGAGAAATAGTGGATGCCCCGTCCCTG
>VZTU01013342.1:122145-157581 GCA_013400835.1 Zapornia atra
CTTCCAACCCAGACCATTCTATGACTGTATGATTCTATGATTCTATGATTCTATGTGGCACCCCAGGACATGATATGGTTGACATAGTGGTATTGGACAGACAGTTGATTTAAGTGGTCTTTTCCAACTGTAAAGATTCTATGAGTCTATGATTTCTGCCTCTGATGCCAACAGCCATTCTCTGCAGCCAGTCTCATTCTGTTCCTGGCTGTATACAACCTCCTTGCCAGCCTTGGGCGAGTATACTGGCTCCTCAGGCACTATGAGGTGTCTCCAGTCAATGTGGAGTGCCACATCCAACTTCCACCATCCAACTTCCCTTGTGGCCTTTGGTGCTCTTGAAGCATCTACCAGCATCTACCTTGGTGGTTTGCTTCTTAAGCCGGGGAGCTCACTCCATCTTGGCATTTTGTAGGTACTACAAGAATAATTCACAAAAGCAATACTGTGCCACCAGCTATGAATATGAATCTCCATAGACTATGCAGAGAGTGAGACTATGGCTATGAAACTTTGGAGATTCCCTTCTCACTTTAGACCATGTTTTTGTCACTGTTATTCATGTGCCATACTAGAAACCCACAGCTTTGCTTATGCCTAAAGCAAACCCTCTGCATGATGTTGCCTGAAATGCTGGCACATGTATGCTGCTTGGTTTTGCTTTGAGTTGCACAGCAGGATAAGGCACGGAAATTCAGAAAAAGATCTGCATTTTGTGAACTGGTGTAGTTGAAGAAATTCAACATAGATGTTTCCCATCAGTTTGCATTTAGCATGAATGGATAAAACCCGTTAGATTTTAGCACTGTAGATCTTCTGGATATGACTAGCCTTCAGTAAAAATAGTGCAAAAGGTGATGAAAAACAAACAGTAAAAATAATTAGATAATAATAATAATTTCTGTAGAATGCAATGTAGAGATGTGTAGCAGTGTTTACTAGATTCTAAAAGGGTAGCTTTGTAGAGATAACAGCTCATTAAAATGAGAATAGCAGGGAACCTGAGTTATTTTGCTGATTCATGAACTCTGCAAACACAAATGCTAGTAGAGCAGTTATTCAGTGTGCTTCCATTACATTAACAGAACTGTTCTGGGTATTACTACTAGAAAAAACAACCTATAGAATCAAGTACTTAGGATCTGATTTTCAAATTGCCCTCCTTTTTGCATTTGCATTGATGTTTTGCATTTGTTTGAAGCTTGCATCTGCTTCCAAACAATAAGCACTAATTTTAAACCTGTTTAGTACTCATTTAACCCAGATAGTTCTTTTGTGGCCATTTCACATGCATCTGGGATTCCGTGCAAAGAGGTTGCATGGAACAAAATGAGAGGAAAATGCTACTAACCAGCAGCTGCAAGAAAGGGCCAAAAGAAAAAAGATGAAAACATCATACGAATATGCTACCATTATGACTTGGGAAGCAGGCACAGCCATAGTGATCCTGTGACTACGGTGAGTAGACACTGCTTGGGTGATGACTGGCTACTGGGAAACTTTAGTTTGTGTAAGACATACTTCTCACTGGTTCAATGGACCTTTGATGTGCTTTAATTAAGTTACATTATCTACGTGTCAGCTGAGGTTCAATGAAGATTGTCAGAGCTTGACACTCAAAAATGCATTGCAAGGAACAGAATATCAAATAATGTAAGCTGACAACATTGGGAACCCTTTTCCTGGAACAGCTAAAGGATCCACTGGACACTCTTCTCCTGTGGAAAGTCCAAAGGGGCATAGGATTTATTCGTGTAGGAGACATTTTGAAAATGTCCATGCAGTAGGACATGGGGTATCAAAGACAAACTGAAGCAAATGTAGCTGCCGGTAATTGAGATGATAGTTTTCCCATCCATCTGTTTGGGGTGGTGCCCAACTTCCAAGCCCTTGGTGCACCATATGATAATTTAGATCCTCCTGAAGGAGGCAAGCTTGCACTAGGATGCCAGACTGTTGCCTGAAATGTTTGGAGTGAGGGTCTGTGTTCCCATCTGCTGTATCTGCTATCAACAACACGCAAAAAGGCTTTAACAAACAGCTGATAGGGAGGAAGTCAGCTTGTGAAAAATCCATTTGTTTGTTCACTGAATGCGAGCCAAACGCAAAAGTACCTAAACATCTAGTTCACCTCTGACCAAGGCTATAGTCAGTTTTGATATTTGTGGTCATAAATCTCAGAGCTGATGAGGACTGAATAGCTGAATAGCTGAATCCAAGTTACCTAGATACACGATGGTCCAGTGTAGTGACATGACCTAGTGAAAAGTCCGCTGAGGTTCAGGATGTACGTGCTCATGTAAATTCTGCGATTAGGTAATAATCATAGGTGAGAGAAGAGCTGTTCACCCAGTTTAACCACCTATAACACAGTACAGCATTGCAAATTCCTTGTGACTGAAACAAAAATAGGGGCAAGCCTGGAAACTCTACCTACTGATGCTCTTCTAGGGTAGCATTTGTCTTCTTTCTTTACATCAGTGAGACTTGTGGGTCACATTGTGCTTCTCAGCCTAAAACAGTGGTTGTACTGCCAGAGCAGCAGCTGTCATTAGGTGAATTCTTGCAGTCTGTCACCCCTGTTCCCACACTAGATTTCTTCTTACCTGTTTCCAAGACAGACTGAACATGTCACAATGCGATAGACAACTGGAACAAGTCACAGTGTCAAATGCCACATCTGCAGTTGCATTTTAAGTCAATGAGAGGACTTGATGTTAACTGCTCCTGTCTACTGTCAGCCTCTGACATGGTTTGGGAAATTACTGGGAAAACAGTGAAATTTCCCTTTATGTATATCTGAATATCATTTCCCTTTCACCTGTCTGCAGATGCAGTTGATAAGATGTCTATTTTGATTCCAGCATATTATCTTAATAACGCTATCTTAGCATTATCTTAACACAGTGAACTGATCTTGCTCTGACTCAGGTGAAAAGCAGGGAGAATGATAGGAAAGCATACGGTGTTTCTGTACAGAGAACTTCTCCCGTTCTGTGAAGTCAGAAACTGAAATGAGGGACCATGTTTTCAATGTAGCATGTAGCATGTGTAGAAGTGTGGCTTCAGAGTTTCACAGTTCTTAAGTAGCTGTTCCTCCTGACCTCAGTGGGAATTTGCAGCAGTTCAATGTGTTTGATGCAGTTCTCTTTTTAAATGCTTCTCAGAAACTTAGAAATTTAATTAAAAAGACATCTTTCTGGGAACTTAGCCTTGAATTATTTCCTCTATTTTATGTATGGAGAAGGTATTTATGCTACTAAACAGCAGATTTTACATCTGGCTTTCTTGGATAAAACGAACAGTTCAAATAAAAAAATTTTTTAAAAAAAGGAAAAGCTTTTTGAAGACAGAAGTTCACTGGCTGTACAATCTAGCGTACCAAAAGTATGTCTCAAAATAAAAGCAGGAGACCATCAGCTGCCTCTCCTTCACTCAAGGCTTACACATATTACTGTATCAAAACCATGAAACCCTTTAATGATGGAACACTACTAAATACAACACATGTAATTGAATAACCTTGAGAGGAAGGATTGGGGAGTTACCGGATAAGATCAATTTAAAATCACTTAATGGATGGAGGCATTTAAAATTTCATAAACTGAAGAAGGTGAAAGGTGCTATGGAACAATTGCTTCCATTCTCTGGAGATAGTGTCTTAAGATGAGAGTCCACGTTCCAGTGACTTATCATATGAGAAATATGCCGTCACCAAAAGGAGAGAAAATTGTGAGATAGAGTAATTTTTGAACCCTCAAAAGCAACCTCACCTGAGGCTTGATGCAGTGTTGACTGGGATTAGTAGGAGATTTTGTTCTCATTGGAAGATGCCAGTGGACTTCAGTAAGTGTTGCATGAGACCTGTTATGATGGTATAGTTTTTCAGAAGAGAAATAAATTGTTATGAAATAGATGTTGGCTCCTGAAGCTGAAGTCCATAGTGCTCCTGCACAGAAACAGACTCCTGAAATGAACACATTTGGCCACGGCAAAAGCAAAAGCTTTGGAATCAGGCAGGCTTAGAGGGTCTTTCCAAACTGTTTGGTAGACATGGGTGCATGGCCTGCTCCACGCATCACATGCATCACATTGTTGCAGTTTTGTGTAGTTGTGCTACTTCAGTGGCTTTTGTAAGCCGCAGTTACAGCTTTCTGCAAGCCCCATATTTTGAAAACATTGGTCCATTCAAGGCCAAATTTGAGACCGAGCCTGCCAGAGCTGGTCACAGCGCCTCTGTGAATCACATATAGGAGAAAAAAAACTTCTGGCAGGCGCCCTTTGCCACCGGAGCGGGAGTGAGAAGAGGTAACAAGCTGCACAGATGCCAAGGCCAGGCCCGCAGAAGAGGGGGTGAAGAATGCAAAAAGAGAGATTCTCCTGCAGCTCGTGGTGAAGACTGTGGTGAAACGGGTGTCCCCCCCGAAGCCCATGGATGAGGACGGGGAGCAGAGACAACTATGCCCTGTGAAGATTGATCCACGCCTCAGTAGGTTTGCCGGGGGACTTGTGACTTTGGGGGGAACCAGGCTGGGGGCCTGGACCCGGATGTCAGCACCCTACGGAGGGGAGTCCTGCTGAGAGGCCTGTGGTAAGGAGATGACTCCCTGATAGAGAGGACTCACGCTGCAGAAGTTCGTGGACAGGACTCTCGCGTGGGTGGGACCCCACGGTGCCGCAGGGGAAGGGGGTGTGTATGTGGAATGCCTCGCCCCCCCCAGCTGAGATGGAAGACAGCTTGGGAGGAACGGACTGAAATCCCCCACTCCCCATTCCCTGCCCCCCCTGTACTGCGAACGGGAGGGAAGAAGGGAGCAAATCTATGATTAAAGTCAAGAGTTTGCTAAGAAGGGAGGGGTGGGGGGAAGGTGCTTTAAGACCTGGCCGCTTCTTATCTCGTTCTGGTTCACTGGGTGTATTAGTTGTAGTAAGTAGTAATAAATCACTTTTTCTTTCCTTTATTCTGTGCTGCGTCTGTTTTACCCATTGCACTAATTGGAGAGTGATCCCTCTGTCCTTATCTCAAGTCCTAAGCCTCCCAATATCTATTTTTCTCCCCTTTTTGGCTGAAGGGGGGAGTGAGCGAGCGGCTTGGTGGGTATTTGGGCTCTAGTTAGGGCCAAAACCACCACACACATCTTACAGTGTGCACCTATGATGTAAGATGTTGTTTGCAACTCAGTAGATTACATATCTAATGACACCTTTTTGTATGCAACAGCATGAATTTATGTTGTATGCAGCATGAATTTATAAATAGGGCCCTGCACTGGCTGGTCTGTCATAGATTTGATGTCGCTTGTCCCTAGAAGCCAGTCTTGGGCAATACGACAGTCTGCACAAGTGTGGATACTGATGCTAAATGTGTGGTCCTTCCAAGCTGCAGATAATCATGTATGTTTGGAACTGTCCTAAGGATGGCATAAGTTCACATCTTTGTCTTGCTGTGCCCTAGAGCTCATAAAAATTCTCTATGTGAAAGCACCCAAGTAGTATCAAACCTTGGGACTTCCTGGTTTCAGTGTAGAACTGGACCTACTATCAGAAGCAACATACGCCTTGGCATAGGACATGTAGTCAAACTCTGGCAAAAATGCATCTTGAGGATGGAGTCAGTTGAGGCCCAGCAAGTCCAATTTTGGACAGTACCTTGCACATGGTGCATTTAATCTCACACAGACAAACACGGGAACACTGTAGATAGTTCTATGTGACTGGCAAATGTCACATTTTGTCAGCTGATAGGAAGTATATGACATATTACCCATCCTTTAATATATATCAGAGTATTTCACCAAAGCTTTATGCTTTCATTTCCTTTCTGTGTTTTGTATTTACTTTAGATTTAACTTTCCCCTGGAGATTAACCCATGGGGGAGGGGGGAAATAATCCCATAACCCAAAAAAGTTTTCTTCATGGAGAAACTTTAGCATGGAATACTCTCCCCACTGCTTAAATGCACGTCAGCTAATCTCTGCTGGCCTTGTCAGGGGCTGAAGAAACACGTTGACAAATTAGACATCCTCCTAACCGCGATGTCACTCTCTCAAGCCCTCCATCTCACAGGAAATGGTTCTTTCTCTAAACTCTGACACTGCTGCTGCTGAAGTGCACTTCAGTTTTGAACACGTTATTCTACCATTCATAGGCCTTTGAACTGTTGCTTTTAAATGTGGCTGTTGAATTAATGAATAATTTTGCCAGGTGTTAGAGCACATGAAGGGAATACCAGCCATGTGCATTGGTTGATCTGTGCTCATTTTTACGTTACAAGATGTTTATCAGGGCAAGATAAAAGGTCTGGCTCATTCCCCTACCTTTAATATGAAATTCAAATAATGAAGACAGAAGTAGCAAAAAACTTTTGAGAAATGAATAAATAAATGTGTTTTACAGAGCCAAGGAAAACAAATTATTTGCCTATATGCAAAACCACATTAAAATATTGCTTGCTTAATCTGACTTAAAGGGCTAATGCTGTTGCATCAGGTTGCCATCTTTACTGATGAGAACCATGACATATCAGCAACACAAAATATGTAAAAAATAAAGAGTCTTCAAGTGTTGTAACACCTCAGGCCCTTGATTTTTTTACAGGAAACTGAAAAGACATTTGGTTGCCATTTATTTGTGCATAAATGTACATTTATCTTTACACTTGTAGTTGGCTGTGAACAGAAGTCATGAAGCAGTTCTCCCAGAATGAACTCCTGTGGAGCAGTGGTGGTAGGGAAGTAGAAGTGCTGCCCTTCTTTGAAGCTTCAGAGACAGGCCTCACCTAAATGCAAACTCTGAGGGGTGCCAGAGGCAGAACCTTTGGTCTTAGTCTGTGCCTGGGTTTAGGGTTTGGTGTGTGTTCTGACGTGTATCAAAGTGCTAGTCTCCCACTTATTCAGACTAACATCTTTGTAGGGCATGGTCTATTCTCATCTGGATTACAGGTCAAGGTTTCTGACATATAGAGTTCAGGATAAAAGGGACAGGGCAACAGTATCCCCCTTAAGTCAGGATGAGGATAATGGTACAGAAAACCTCTCTGGGGTCATCTGTCATGCTTTGCTCACAAGTTTACATTAATGATCACCACTTTTGTAGTCCAGAGTGAAGAGAAATAGCATTGATGCTTAGGCACTGGCAGTGAGAATCTAGCTGGAAGGACTTGCTTTTTGTGATGAGGTAGTGCCTTACAGCCTCTTGAGTTAATGTCCTGTGTTGAATCTCCATTACATGCCTTTCTGTAGTGTGTAAAGGTTTGGTGGTCCCTTCCTAGTCTATCTGCAAAGCCAAATCCACCATGCACACGATTCCTCAGGTAGAGGGTGATAGGACAGAGAATGAAGCATGTACAGCAAAAGTTGGTCCCAGCACTCAAGGGGAGCTCAGCATCTGGAGCTGCAAGGACGGTGCAAGGAGGTACATAGAAAATGAACCTTACAGGGAAAATCCGAGAAAAGATAATGAAGAAATGCACAAGCCACAATGTTTGGCACTTTATAAAGTTTATTGTGATGTGCTTAGATCAACTGTTTTGTTATCCAAGTAATAGTGCTTTCCCCTCTGCTGGTCTTAGCCAACAATTGCTACTTAACACCAAGAAACAGGCATCTTAAGAAAAAGGACAGAGACAAAGAACATCTCCTTGAATACACTGATATTAAGATAATGAAAGGTTTCAGTGGTAGTATTATTAAAGGCTGACAATACTGGGTTTTATGATTCTCTTTATACAGTTCAGATAAATTAAATAAAACTAGCTCTTATCTATAAAGCTCCTAAAGCCATGCTGTAACAATAGTCTCAAGATCATCTTTAGTAAGATACCTAAAGTCAGGGCAGGTCTGTGAGGAAGGAGTGAGTATCAGGTGCAGTGCTTAGACTGCTAAGAGAGGTACCATCAGGACCAAAGCAATGACCTACAAATTTCCTGTATGTTGCCTGTACATCAAATACAAAGGAAGAATAATCAAAACGACACGGTAAAGATGAAAATGACAAAACTTATCATAGAATCATAGAATGGTTAAGGTCATAAGGGACCTTAAAGATCATCAAGTTCCAACCCCCCTGTCATGAGCAGGGACACCTCTCACTAGACCAGGCTGCTCAAGGCCCCATCTTACCCAGCCTTGAACACTGCCAGGGAGGGGGCATTCACCACCTCCCTGGGAAACCTGTCCCAGTGCCCCACCACCCTTGGAGTGAAGATTTTTTTCCTAATATCCAATCTAAATCTGCCCCCTTCCAATTTAAACCATTCCACCTTGTCCTATCACTACTTGCCCTTCTAAAAAGTCCCTCCCCAGCTTTCCTCTAGGCCCCTTCTGGTACTGGTAGGCAGCTATAAGATCTCCCTGGAGCATCCTCTTCTCCAAACTGAACAACCCCAACTCTCTCAGGCTGTCTTCATATGGTGCATGTAACACCCTTGATGCCTTAACTGATAGTTCAGTATCAAAGATAATGCACCATATGAAGCTCCCCGTAAAAATGTCAGCATTTGTCAGGTGTGATAACTACCCAGGACTGACAGACACACAGATCAAATTGCAGCTTCTGCTCCTTCAGCACATAAGCCACTTGTCTCTAATACAACCCCAAATACAAAGTGATTAAGTAGAGCCTACTAAAGCCTTCAGATGAATAAACTATGTTTAAAAACATCTTCAACTTCTCGTTGGTAAACACTGTGTCTGTCTACTAATATATATTGAGAAAATTAGTGTTTTCATGCAATGTTTTATGGTACATTACCTAAACTCAATGAGCAACTCACACTCTGTGTTTCATTGCTAAAAGTGGATCACAATGTTTCACTACCAAGTATGGGTGTCAGAGCAATAATTTGACAGGCAATAAAAAGTGAATATGCTCTTTGGTGCAGTTTTTACAGTCTATTCTACACAGTTGCAATCATTGAAGTGGAAAAAATGAAGATATACAGCTTAACCAGTATGTTTACATGCAACTAACTAGGTATTTTCTTTAAAAATTAATTGAATTACACATACAAATAAAAATGCTTTGGTTACAGCTTTATGAATTTGAAGGATCTTTGAAAGAACTGTCAAGTTCAGAAAGGAAAAATGCTACATTTTTCTGAGATTGTAATTTTTCTTTGGCAATTTCCATAATTTGAGACCTTAAGCTCTTCATTAACTATTGAACTAACTGTGATTTTTTTTTTTCATTTTCAAGTGAAAGTGAAAGAATCCCATCTGACACACAGGAGAAAATTTTCAAGCCATTTTAAGGATGCCAATATTGTCTCAGTTCAGTAAAGTACTTATATTGGGTATGTACTGATAGGATCCTGAAGCAGGGCACATCTGACTTTATTTACTATCGTTCCCTAAAATACTGTTCCAGTTGCACAGGTAAGAATTAAAACCAAGGAAATATTGCAGAAATGGTGTGACCACTCTTATCCCTTGTGTAGTACAGCACAACATTTAGTTAGCAGTTTGAGTGCTATTCCTTTGTACTATGTGATTTTGTGCCTGAGAGCCGCCCCGGCATATTTGAAGAATGGAAAGAAAGCAGCTGGAGTTAATAGGCTAACTATTTAAATATCATTGTAGCCTTTTTGGAACAACCAAGATGACGACACTTCAACAGAACCTTTACAACAAGAAGGAAGGTTTTCCCCAAATCTGTGTAGAAACCACTGGTGGAGTATGCTCGTGGCCTAAAGGGATTTCTTACAGGTGCATCATTGAACCTTACAGAATGGTAGCATACTTTTTTGACCAAGATGATTTTTCCAGTAAATCTCTTGAAATATGGGAGCAAAGGTGCTTCTGTCTCTGGTGGCTGAACTCTTCTGACTGTTGATTTCTTCATAACCACGTAAAGTTCTTGATACCTAATTTTTGGGGAATGACCTTTAAAGTCCTCTGTGTGGATATAATATGTTTATCCATTTCCTTGGTGACTTTGGCATTGTACATCCGAATTTCCATTCCTTCTCCTGCCTTTCTGAAGCTACCTTCCATAGTTTTGGTCTGCCTCCAATATACCTGAGAGTAAGGATGACTAGAGAGTGAGGGGTGAGGAAAGAAAGGGCAAGCAGGCAGGGTGACTTGAAGACAGGGAACCACTGCTCTGGACCCCAGCTTCTTACAGAATTTAATTAGATTACATTTTAAATTTAATTCTAGCTTTGCTTGTAGCAGGAGCACATGGCTCAAGGAGGTCAGTTCCTTACTTTGAACTGAGACAGTGCTTGAAGCTTGAGTATGTGTTCAAGTAGGTTTTTTTTCAATCAGAGCCCAGATTTTCAGATAACTCATCACTCCTGCTGCTCCTCTTCAATTTGTCAGCAGAGAGAAAAAAGTCTGTTTCATAAGATTTGTTCTAACAATTGCCAGTGCTTCCTTTGAACATGGGAGGGGTTTTTTTTCTTCACTATTTGGGTTTCCAAAACATCCTTTTGTATTAAGCTATATAAAGGAAAAACTGGGAAGCTCTGAGACATATAAATTGTATAACTTGTGAGGTTTTTGCAATAGAGCTCAAGGCCTTAACAATGCTATTAATACTATACAGCAGTATCTGCTAGTAGCTGAACTGTTTTTCTTTATCTTAAGAAGATCATACACTTTTAAAGTTGTATATGAAGCTAGATTTCCATGTTACCCTAAAGAGAGCATTTTAATAAATAATGTACGATTAATGTGGTTCATTGAATGAAAACATGAAATAAATCCCTGGCTATCACGAGTTCCACTGAAGTTTACTGAAGTTTAATAGACTGGTATATTAGCACACATGAATAAACATTCCAGTGCAGACAGCCATACGAGAGTAAGTTCAGATGTGGTTGAAATTCTCTAATGCTATCCTGAGTGGTACTTTAGAAGGATCAGCAGAGTACAAAGGGCTGAGCAGAACCAGAGGGGAGATAAACTATCCTAACACTGAAGTCCTTCTGAAAATGGAATTGACCTAGTAGCAGGAGTTAGCAACAAGCCCTGAAAAATTGTTCAGGAGCCTGAAGTTTGGCAGGTCATAAACGAACTGACTGTAAAATAGGCTTGTGTCTAAAGGGTTTGTTTGGAATATATTATGGAAATAAATAGTAATATAAACAGTTGAATTCAAACTGGTCAAAGTTTTATTTCAGTCTGCAAAGTTTGTTTAGAAACCTACCATGATCTCTTTTCATACCACTTGTTTTTAGCTTTCTGAAGAATCACAGAATCACAGAATTGTAGGGGTTGGAAGGGACCTCAAGAGATCATGAAGTCCAACACTCCTGCCAATGAAGAAAGGTTACTGTAACTCTTGGAGCAGAGTGGCTCTGGGACCTGCATGATTGGGAGGGCGTCCCATCATTGTCTGTCTATTAGAGGAGTGAGGAACTTGCACTACCCAGGTCTTTGCCTCTTCTTTTGACTGCTGAACTTTATGGCAACCCTGAAGACCTGTTATGGCTAGAGTTAGGGAGTGATTAGAAAGACCATGACTGGAACCTGGCTGCTAAGCAAGCTCATATGAGAAGGGAATACACCTGCTTTTAATCCTGCTCCATGAAGTTTTAAAATTATTTTATAAAAAGACCCTGTCTACTCTAAGGCGTGAAATCAATTCTCAAGAGTGGATTCCAGAGCTCCTGGGGTTCTTTCAGGACAACCCTGTGACTGCCCAGCCCCAAGACAAAAGATCAACCCTTAAGTTATACACGTCTCTTTTTTTCCCCAGTTTCTACTAGACCTTTAATTCTTTAAGAGTGAGTCAGATTGCATCAGCACAAGAAAGTTTTTTAGATATTATATGGTTGCCTCTGTACTTTATGTAGCACTTGCTCCGAAAGGTGTTTTCAATGAGCTCTTACTGACTGACATAGACCTCTTAGAAATCAGCTTCAAGAAGAAAAGAAATGCCTAGGTGGTAGATTACAGGGGATTAGGCATTTGCTGTCCATAATGATGCCCTGAGATAAACATACACATGAACTCGCACGTAACAAGGCAAATGTAAGACAATTTCTATGCCAAACATTAAGGAACTTCCGCAGTTTGCAGCTCAGTGGTGGTTTCAGGAGATTTGGAGCTTTAGGCATCTAAACCTTGCCTGAGTCTCACTAAGGCTTCTGTGCAACACAATACAGAGCCTTGAGAAATACCAGTAATTTGGGATAATTTAGCTGAGGCAGGATACCGTACTAATGTGTCTGCCTGACATCTCGTGCCTGAACCAGCTAATTCAGGCCTAACTCGAGCATCTGTGTGTGGTATGTTCTGTACCATCTAGACATGCTTTTTGTGGAGAAGTACCTAAAAGTATATTGCACTGCTCTTGTGCTCCAGAGGGAAGTCATCTGCTGGTGATATACAGTTATGTATTTTCCCTGCTGTGCTGATTCAACGGCACTAGCTGGCACACCGAAGAGAAGAAGCCAAATCTCCACTCATTTCCTCACTCTTCCCACTCACTCCCCATGAAGAAGAGGCATTAGCAGCTGTGCAAAGGCTCTGTTATGCTGGTGCCTGCCGCTGCAAGCAGCCCACACAAAACCAATAACACTTGCTATTAGTAAATAAAATAAATGTCAAGATCATTTAAAAATGATAAAATAACTCTAAAGTGAGCATTTAATGTGGGCTGACAAATAGAGGCAAGTTACAGTGACAGCGGTATCTACCTCCCTTCTTAATTTATTGCTCATAACAACGGAAATGACTCCATGTTGTGACAATGAGAATACCAGACTGCCTAATTTAAGGATCTGTAGGAACTGCCCCCCCAGCCCTGCACAGGAGAAAGAACCCCATAACTGGAAGGAGAGATGCTGAAAGAAAGGGAAGTTTCTTATACCTTCATTCTTCTTTCAGTCCCATGTGAGGTGCTGGGCAGAAGTGTCCTGTTCCTGACAGCCGTGACACATGTTCTAGAAGGTCCCTGAAGGGATCATCTGCTCATGTCATGGCCCGAGGCAGAAAACCAGCCAGTGGCAGACACCACCATCTCCAGATAGCCAGGTGCAAGGCTTTGCTACTCATATCTTTAAGAGGCTTTCTGCATATTCAACCTCAGTCTCTACTGTCACATTAATTTAAGGAAAACAGATGCTCCTATTGTTGCTGTGCAGTGATGTTTCATGTACCTGAAGGCTGCTACCTTCTCCTCCGTCAGCTTCTCTCAGAGAGCAACCCAAATTTTTTTTAACATTGCTTCACAGCTTTTGCCTTTCCATCACTGCTGCTCCTACCTTTACTTTCTGCTACTGGTCAGTGTCTTTCCTGACACATGTTAATGAAAGATTAATTCAGTATTGCAGAAGAGATCCTCATGAGTGCCGTGCTGCACAGAAAACCACCACAGAAGGTTTTCTCTTCTAGTTTTTAGTTAACCTCTTCTTTTGCTCCTTGGCCTGTCATGGGAGATGTGTTGTAGTGAATTGTACCTCGTGTAAATGGAAGAACTCACACACATCCAAGGTGCTTTTGTAAAAATTATGCTCAACTGAGTTATTGTTTCAGATGTTTCACTTCTATCACAGAAGGAATGACAATGATGCAGTTGAGATGCATTAATAATTTTTTCCGTTAAAAATAGTGAAGCTAGATGTTTTTCTTTTAAACTGTGCTATGTGTCCTGTTGGTGACATGTTCATAATTAGCAACTCATCTACAAGCCTTAAAGAAGTCTGAAAGAAGATACTAGAAGAACTGTCTAATTGAAAGTACTTAATTGAAAGTTTTTAATATTTGGGGAACCCCAAAAGAATGGAAAGCTGATATGAAATGTGGCTGTTTCAAGGAGTCTGTTCAGTGGCCTGGGAGAGTAGGCTAGATTTACTTGTTTCATGAAAAGTTAATTTGTGATTCTAACAACACAGACCTAGAGATTAAAAATCTAATTAATGCCAGTCAGTATGGTATCATGGAAAGCAGGTCTTGTCAAACAAAACTGATAGCTTTCTTTGCAAGATTACAGGTCTGCTTGATAAAGGCAACTGCACTGACATAGTTTACATGGATTTCTCCAAGGCATTTGACACGGTACTGCATGATTAAAAAACTTGCTTTGCGTTGGATTAGCAGGTGCAAGTTGGGCGGATTAAAAATTGGTTCAGTGACAGGTCTTAAAGAGTGGTCGCTAATAGGAAGGCATCCACAAACATTACACCCAGGGCTCCTAGGGAATGGTCCTTGGTCTCACAATATTAAACTATTTTAATGAGTTACATAGGCCAGTTGTTCCCAGGCTTTGCTGCTTGTGGCTTTCTGCTCCACTTGGACTCACAACAGCTTCCCTGGTATAAAGAAATTAATGTCTGGCAACACTCACCCCTCTTACTCCGCATTTGCACTCACTTGTTAACTGTTGGACCCCCACTCAGACCTTAATTTGATTGCCACCGTTTCATGTGAAGTCAGACAATGTTTTCTAGTTACATTTCTGTATGACAAAATAGCAAGTTAATAAACTTTGTGGATCAGTGGGTGGACTAAAGGGAAATCTAATAGGCACCTTATGTGGACAGGACA
This sequence comes from Zapornia atra, assembly GCA_013400835.1. Lineage (NCBI taxonomy): Eukaryota > Metazoa > Chordata > Aves > Gruiformes > Rallidae > Zapornia > Zapornia atra. The sequence goes on from VZTU01013342.1 coordinate 136,639, forward strand.
CATCTCGAAATAAACATTACATTTGGGAATCTAGAAATGAAAATTTACTTATGCACATTACAAGCTCTATCTATGGTTTAGAAGCTGATCTTGGAAAACTCAGAGGAGGTGAGTGTTGCCATCAATAGCCACCTCAATCTGAGTTTTCTTTGCAATGGTGTGACCAAGGTAGCCCTTGGATATTTAGAAATACGAAATAGAAACCAAGAACTGTTGGTTTGTTTGGGGTTTTTTTCCTTCTAGAAAAATCTTCTGCCCAGCTTTGGTATACTTCTTTCAAAAAGGATGTTCCCACTCAAAAGAGTTCAAAAATGGAAGAAGATGGGAAAAAGCCCATGAAGTGTCATTCTTGGGAAAGTCTATCTACACAGTTTATCAGCAAAAGGGTTGATAGACAACTTGATCACTGTCTTCAAGTTATCACACATGGAAAAGGTATTCTGCAGGGAGAAGCTATTCAGTCTTTCAGACAAATGCATAACCATAGCTGGAAGACAAAATCAAACTGTAAAAAAGTATTTTCCTATAAGTAAAGTTAATTAAATGCTGGAATTGCTTACCATGGCAGGAATCAAGCTCATTAGTCTCTGGAGTCTTTAAAATTGTCTCTTTCTGCAAGACATGCTGTGGTCCTTAGGAAACGTGCCATATCCACTATGAACAGGTGATCCAGACAAATACTGCAGTGTTTCTTTTGGCTTTCTGAGTCCATGGAGTTTTGAATGAGAGAATAAAATTCAAAAAGACTTTTTCTTTTTTGTGGGACATTAAATTTCGAAGTGGTCTGGGGCAGGGCTTACTGCCATCAGCTGAAAGACTAATTTACTTTCCTATCTTCTTTTACAATCAGGCATATAGATTTTAGACATTTTCATGATGTCTGAGATCAGGTGGCACCATTGGCTGCCAGATAATGGCTATGGCATGTAACAAACTCTCCAGCTGCCCAGAGAGTGGCCTAGTGTCCATTCTTGGGAACACTTTCCAAATTGCTGTAATGCCTTCTTGTGGGTGTTGACAGAGACTGACTCTGGGAAGTAGGATGTGTATTAGCAATTAAACATTTCGTGTCTGCCTAGATCTTACATTAGGAGTCATATCTTTAGGTTGAATTTCTTGCAGGGACTGAGACACTGAAGTTAAGAAACATCTTCCAGATTGGTTTGCCTTGTTCAAAATGAGGTCTGCCTCTCATACCTCTCTTCTGTTTGTCCAACCATGATCAGTGTTTCCCATCCTTCTCATAGGAATCTAGGAAGGTTTTTACTCTTGGGACCTCAGGGGTAACCCTTTCTCCTGGAAAAGAGCCATTCACTTTTGGGTGGGGTTTGTGGACTCCTCTCAGAAGGCCTGTGAGATACCTACGAAAGAAAACTCTTGTCAACAGGCATAATTTCAGGCAAGGACAGAGTTTAGGTTTAACTAATGGGTTATAGAAATGGTGGGGAGGGAAGGAGAGAAAGAAAATTTTTTTTCCCTCAACCTCACTCTCCTTTAAGTGTTGTTATAGAACATTTATCCTGGAATGACTTTTAATTAGCATACTTGAAAATACATTATGCAGACCCTATTTACTTCTCCCAGTTCTAACAGGAAAGCAAATATTAGTGGCTCTCCAAGCAGGGTAATGCCAACTGCTTACACAAAGCAGCAAGGGAGGAACAGCAAACCACAGACATCGAGGATCAAGAAAAAAAGAATACAGGTTTTAAATACTATTAACACAAGGACATCCCAAAGAGAAATTCAATACTTGAATTTAACTTGACTCTGGACAACTCTGTGTAGATACTTCCTAAGACTTCCATCACAAAATTATCTTGGGGTTAATGGTTTAGTGAAGATAGATGACAAACTAGTCCATAAACACACACTTTAGGTGTATTTGTTATGCCATTAGAAGGGTACAAACACACTAGTTTGGTACATGGATTCAATTAGGAGACATTCAACTGGAATGACAAGAATTTGGATGCATCAACTTAAATAAAGTTTTACTGTTCTCTCTCCATTCTTCCAGGGCTTTTATAATGTTCACTATTTCACTTAGAAAGTTCAACAACCAAAACACTTCCAGCTCTACACATACATAATGATGCATTGAGGCTGGGTAACAAAATTCAATCAAGGCAAAAGAAAATCCTTGAAGAATTATGTGCCATTAATTTGAAATGTGAGTCAGTTTTAGTTTGATTCATGTTTATGCAGAAAAGTAAAACTTGAGTCTACCTCTGCTAGAAAACCTGACTAAAACCAAAGCATGGGGACATTTTTTTCATGGTGTTGAAATAGTCATATCTTCTTCCTCCAGTTCATGTCACGACACCAGGAAGATCACTTTACTGTTTGACAATGACTAAGAAGCAATAGGAGAAGCAACTTGAGGAAAACTTTCTCCACTTCAGCCAAGCAGCTTATCTACCTGCAGTAGATGCTAGAGAAGAAAAGATGGAGATATTTTGAATTCATGAGTGCTGTTCAGCTTCACAGTCAGGCTTGTGATGTCTGACATCATCTGGGAATGTCTGCAATGCAAAAATCTACATGTGAGGAAGGTGTTGAAACTCTTGTTCATGGGACATATGGTCAAAATAGCCAAAAATAAAGGTCAAAAGAGATTACTTTGGATGACCAAACGTAGTGGTCTTTTTTAGGTGACCTAGACTCTCCACTGCATCTCCACTACATCTCCAGCTCTCTGAATCTGGAGTTGATCCTGCTGTAGTAGCCAAATACCTGTGCCAATAGGAGGGCTGTGAAGAACAGAAGGAAACACGAATTTATAGATCTGATTTTGTAAAGTAGAACCAGAAAGTTAAGAAAAATGAAGAGGTTTTTTTGGTTGGGTTTTTATTTTTTTTTCATCAACTAGAAAATATGTGTCCTTCATGCAAACTGGTTAATTATTTAATTGCAGCTCGTTCATGAAATACATGTTGCCAATACTAAATTCCTAATGGGAATATAGGGTACAGCTCTATGCTGCTAAACAGTGAACTTTAACTAAATGAAGACATATCGCAGTGAATAGTCCCTAAGCTTTTCTGACCATAACCTGCCAGAGCATGTTACATCTGCTCTCCTGAGGTCATCTGGATTCAAGTACCCTCTAAGGTATCAGTGTTAGAACCTCAATTTTTAGTTACAGGTTGGCCCAGCCAAAGACATGAGACATAGAAGAAAGCAGACTAAATATGGGTGTTCTGCAAAGAAAGCATCAGTATACAATATGAACATGCTTAGGCTGAAGTGTGTGTATTTCATTGTTCTTCATCATAAAGAAATAAATGGAAGAACCAGGAAAGATAGGGCTCCAAGTGTGTACACACTAGCTGAAAAAATCAAGACTACCCCCAGCTCCTTGGTGATGCAAGACTATACCCAGTGCCTTGGTGATACACCTCTGCTGAAGTTCTGTAAGATTTAAAGGATTTTGGTTCATCTTAGGAACAAAGACTAAGCTCCAGTTTGGTCTGTTACCTCCCTGCAATGCTCTAAATCTTTCTTTGCTGAGTATGAGGACTGAAACTTTCTCATTTCAGTTTAGACCCTGCCCAAACTCACATTAATTTGGTAAGACCAGTCCAGCAGAGTCCCCTCCTCCTCTTATCTCTCCTAAGACTTTACATTTTCAAACAACCCTTCACCGGGGGTGAAGGCAGTGGTTGGTGCACTGAACTCCTGGAGGATCACAGGGCACCACAGGTCAATGAGAACAACCAGCTGAGTAAGAGCTGTTCTGTTGATTTCTCACAGTGACATAACCTTTAGGAAATATTGATGCAAATTGCAGGCATTGGTTGGGTCTTCAAATGAGAACATCTCTCATTTGCAGGATTATAATTTTTTTTTTTTAAGTGGAAGTAGCTGCAGTGCCTCCTGGGGCCTCCTCTGAAGTTAGTTTGTAATGGAATATTAATAATCAGGTATCTGTCTAACTGCAGTCACAGTTTTTGCTGCAAATTGTTTCACAAAGTATTTTATCTAAAAAAAAAAAAGGAATTATTGATCTTAGCTTTCTTTTAACTGATGTTTTCTCTTTTTAACTGCTAGAAACAGGGAGAGATTTTTAGTAGATGTGTGTAAAATAAACACAACTTGGGTGGAGTCCACATAGTAGTAGCTAGGGAAAAAACCCCAAACCCTAAAATCTCACACAGAGCACATTGCCTTTACGTTCCTCTGCACATCATGGAAAGGAAACAGACTATATAAGAAAGAAAGCAACTGCTTGCACATGCAAGTTTAAGCAGCTTATCCTGCAGAAACAGAGGAATCTTAGGATACTTTGTGCAATTCTATTCTTGATGAAAACAACCTATTTGCAAGAAGGTATAAATTTTGATCTGTGCCTGTCTTTCTCTGGAGTTTACACTGGACACTTGACTTTGGATGACTACAGTTAGCCAAATTTAATCTTCTCCATAGTTGAGGTTGATAGTAGTACTGTGCACAAGCTCACCTTTAGCAGTAATATAGCATGAGATTAACCAAATTCTAGCTTCCATTGAGTTTTCCCCTTTTCAGCATTTTATCTGGACCTCATTCATATGTGCAGGTTTTGAGTGTAGCAAAGCTCATATTAGGCTTTTTTTTTTTTTTTTTTTTTGAGACCTTCTTGACCTTCTCCAGTTCCCTAGTCCCCTGTTCCTGTCTTCTGGCACTTTGGACTACCCGTTTCCATCTTTCTTCTGTCATAAATCGAAGCAAGTAATCCATGCAGGTTCTTAGGAAGACTATCCTCTACGCTCTTTGTCTGTGATACTCTGTGAACATGCAAACATCGTATCTTCTATTTTTCTTCTTCCCTCTTTCCCTTTACTCTTCAAGACCCACTTCTGCAGGTAATACTTGAGAAATTCAGCCAAAAAATAGTGGTGGAATAGATTTGTAATTACAGCAGTTATTATTTATTCATTTATAAAAGGGATACTTGAAAATTATTCAGAATCATCAAGCTGTGACATTGCTAACCTATGTAATGAGTAGGAGCCCACAGTTCTTTCTTTCTCTCCTTCTTTCCTCATTCATGCTCACCTCTGCCTTGGATCAAATTAGAAAGCAAGCTCTTCAAATCAGAGACTGCATCCTCCTGTATCTTGGGGACTCGGAGTGCAATAATCGTGAGAAACCTAGGATGCGTACAAAAGTTATGATTCACTGGAGGCATGCATAAATTGTGAATAATCAAAATTAATTATATACTCTGGGTCAAGAATGATGTGGCTTGTGAATGATCAGAATATTAGGATGATCAGAAAAAGCTTGTATCTTCCTCTGTGGGAAGAGTGCCCAGTAACGGCACTAAGGAGGGAGGCAGAGGGAAGAGACAAAAAGTGAAGCAAGAAGCAGAAAGTGTATGGTTGTGTGGCAGCCTGCTTACTGCAGAAAAGTTTTGAAAGAGAGTGAGCACTACAGTGATCTCCTTTTACTACAACTCCAAGAAAGAACGCAGCTATTTCTTTACCCTGAATGGAAAGCAGCCAACATGACTGCTTCAAAGATGCTCCCCATGCCCTCCAGCACATATACGCTGACATATACCTATCACATTACCGCTGCGCCTGAGGGCACTTTTGCACAGTGTTCCCAAAAGCAGAAAGGCAGAAAGATTGTATGAAAATTTGCACAAGCAAACTGCAGTATTCCCCACATTACATACCCTTCCACTGTCATTTCCTCTCACTGACTTTTGGATAGTTTTAACAACAGTTCAGAACTTGATGTAGTTCCTTATACTAGGCATTCATATGGCAAGTAAAGTAATGGAGATGCTTTATGTGGAAAGAATACTGACTTTAACAGTTGAAAGGAAGAGCAGGACACAGGATATCAGTCCTTTGTGAGTATGGCAGAATGCTGTGTTTATATAGAGAGCAGAAACTTGCTCCGATAAAACATCTGACTAGCAAATATAAGGGCCCATGGATGTGGAGGTTGCTGGAATGTGGTACAGTTGGCTTATTGAGTGTCTTGTCAAAAATAGTCCTGGCCAGAAAAAAATCTACATAAAATTCATACTCTCTAGAATGACATTAGGTCTGAAAACAGCAATTACTTTTGGCAAGTGGTTTCTGTTGTGATTATAGTGCTTCAGGAGACCAAAAATCCTGAAAATTTAATTTAGGAGAAATTGATTCCCACTGTAAATGCACAACTTATGGGAGCAAAGCTTAGTCCTATTGACTAAAAGAAATATAGTTATGTGTATATAAAATATATCTCAGCTTCCTTCTACTTGTCAAGTCCTTGATGCACATCTAGCTTCCCACTCATACAGGAAAATTCTCTGTTAAGTAAAGTGTTAGCTTTGTTATCAAATTCAGTGTGGCCAGGATATGTGCTTTACATGGGATGTGTCTATATGAAAGAAGACCGAGTTCTGTCTCATTGGGCCAAATACTATGATTTCATCTGAAAATGCAGATCTGCCAACACCAAAACATAGTACATAGATATTTACTGAACTTTGAGTGAAGTGCAAATAAAGTAGGTTTCTGTTAGACATCTTCCTAATTTCTGGCAGCCTATTCAGTAGTCTGCAGGAGAATTTGTTGATATATAGGTAAATAAAGAAGGTGGTTGATTTGGTGTTATGAGAAGGGAATAAATAATTTGCAATCAACCAGTTGTATACTTAAGTAGGATAATAGTTTTTATGTAACATGGTAAAAAACATGAGGGGATTAAAAAAACCCCAACTTATAAAATGACTGTTCATCTGTTATAAAAGAAAAATGGACAGACTCTTTGGTGAGTTGCATCAGTCAAACAGAATTGCCTTCACTAAGGTAACAAGCATTTTTATATGGAAAATTTGCGGGCCAAATTCTTTTCTCTTGCTGTTGAAATCAAAGTAATTTTGCTGAATAAAGTGGAGTCACACAATGGCAAATGGGAGAGTAAGAAATCTGACGCTGCGAAGCATCCTGAAAATTGAAATGTGTGATGCCATGCCATTATACTTTTAAAGAAAGAGTTTATGCAGTGCACTGTATTTGCTCAGTAACACTTTCTACACACCTTTAGTCATAAACAGTGCTAGGGAAAAGCAAACTGCCGTGTTTCTGTAACAAAACACATTGCATAAAGGCAGAACTGTGACCTCAGTTAGTCATTCTGATAAAGACGGTTAATCTGCATATTTTTCCTAAACTGTGCTATGGTTTGAGTCATTTGACATGCCTCCTAATCCCACCAGCCATTAATAAGATCTTCAGCTTCCATTTGGGCGCTCAACAGCAAAAGGGAATGCATGAACAGTGCTACCATGTTTGGTCAATGGATGCACCTTTATAACAGTAAAGTCAGAAACACTGGGTCGATGATACTTATTTACCATTGATGAGAAATAAGAAGACCATTGAGCAAGTGTGGGTTTTGTTTGGACACTAGTGCATTTTTTTTATGAAACTGTATGCTGACCAACGTACTGCTATCAGTGCATGGATCCATGTTGTGCCACTAAATTACCAGGCATCCAACTCAAAGGGAACATTTAAAAATTAGGCTCCTATTCCTCCCATCATAGCATAGATAACAGTAATCAGTGCACCGTTGGACTTGTCCATCCATTGCCAAGAAACATTGTAGGGTTTTGCTCAGAAATCTGCATCTGCAGATTTTTGTTGGCTTTGTTTCTGACCCCTTCAGCAGCTATCGATTTATGGCTATGTTTTAGCCACAAAGGTCTCTGCTAGACTTAGACCATGGAGGTGAAATACCCTAGCACTGGTTTGGAAGAGTAATGCCCCGCCAGCTGAGCACCCCCTTGCCTCTTGCTACCACCACAGCCTTGAGCGCCTCATATCAGATAATTATGCTGCACATGAATCATTTTTTAATGTTTGGTTTAATACACACAGATTCTTTAAACAATAAAAAAAAAATCAGCAAACATCATCACGATCTGGAAATCTCTTTCTTAACTTAGAAAACGGTTTCTTAATGGCACAGGGGGAGAACACGACAGCAAGCTTGACAACATAATTAGAAGATTGTTACGAGGAAAGGGAAAAGCATTCTTTATACAGCTCTTACTACTTTCAATAAGATTATTCTCCCTGAATAGCTAATCAGCTTTTCTAGCTTCTCAAATCCATGTGCTTTAAGCTGTTCTCACAGTTCTTCTTAGTTGCTAAATGGCAAACAGTGACACCTCCAAAAGGGAAATTTAAAGTGTTAACCAAATGTGAGCAAACAGCATGATGGAGACTGCAGATAAAGAGATCTTTGGCAGATTAGCAGCAATTTAAGAAGATCACACTGTTACACCTGGGTTGACAAGAGCTGACAGGGTTTGTTGATCTCTGCTCCTATCTCCAATTTGAGTGTCATGTTTCAACAGGAATGAGAGGAATAAAAAAGAAAAAAAAAATCCTTTCAGTACCGAACATTGGCTCCACAGCAAGTGTTTATGGCAGCTGAAACAAAAAAGGAGCTAAAGAAGTAGATGAAAGGATTAAAATAAAACTGTTCATCTCCAAGTGTGCAGCGTTTCCTCCTAATGCCGAGCGTCCCATTCTCTCCCTCGACAGAACCTCGTCCCAGCCACTCACTACCTACTTTGATGTATGGAGGCTCTTTCTGCTGGCAAAATCGTGCAAAATAATAAAGGTTGAATTAGAACTGGGAAGGAGGAGGGAAATAACAAAAAAAATCTCAGTAACAACAACATTGAGGGCTGGTTTTGCAATGCTAATGATATAGCTTGTTAGAAGGCTGTTTTTTTGTGGTGGTTTTTTTTTCTGTAAGTCAGTTACTGGGAATTTGTTTACTGAGACTTCGTTGCTCTTCGCTTGCTGTTTCTGTCAATAAAGGAGCCCTCTTTAGCTGAACTTGGTCACCCTCTATTTTGGAAACCTTTATTGATAAGAATCCTTATACAAATTCCCTTCAAAAGAAAAAAATTATGGCTCCCCCTTAGTAGACAATTAGAGGCACATGAGGTTCCTCAAACGCCACTGAACTCAGCCACAGAAATATAGAGAAAGAAGTCAGTAAAAACCCAAAATGTGTCTGGACATCTGTAGAAAAGTGTAGCTGGGAAATGACTAAATCTGTTTTCCACTGTGGCTTGCAAGTACCATTCCAGCAAGCTTCAAGTGATCTTAAAGTGGATATAAATACAATTTAGGATCTTCGAGGATCAGATACATCTAAAAACCCAGTAAGTGGCTCCATGTACACATTGCTCTATCCAGCACAAAACCCTACTGAGCAGATGATGAAAAGGAGCCTAACAAGATGCTACCTTGACACAAGAAATACACTGAGATTATCTATACAGGGATGACCTGAACTCCTAAGACATTTTGGGGTACCTGACATCCTGTGCAGAAACAACTTGAGCTCACCTTTGCTTCTCAAAGGTGCAATTCAATTTAGCGCTCAATCAGTCTTAAGTGCTACTGCTGACCAGCAAATTTCCAACTTAGTCCCATCCCTGCTGCCTTTTCCCAAGGGTGTGCAGTTGTATACTGGACCAAACATGAATTGCTCATCAGTTTTCCAGTAGTTCAGCAAGCTGATCTAGGCCACCACATAGTCACTCAAGAGACCAGGGACCTTGGAAGTGAAAGGAAGGGAAAAGAGAACAGCACCACCTTTTTTGCAGCTAGATCACCGTCAGCATATGAAATCACACCATTAAAGATTGGCTTCATGGTCAGATGAAACCAGTCTAAATCCAAGCTTCTACTAGAGAAGGTGGCTGCTCTTCCTTTCAAACGTAGCCACATGGTCACATTCTCTGCCTTGTGCCTGCACTGCCATGGCACAGACTAGGTCTCAAAGCTGCTTTGATTAAAAACCCACTTTTTCTTTTTTTTTCCTAATTTTAATCTGTATCATGTTTCTACATGCAGCTGTGTGATTGCTTGCACCAATGGGAGGACAAAGATGGCACCAACAGATGTCCAGTCAGGGCCAGTGAGAAGCAAAGCTCCTTTTTAGTGGTGATTGCAGCCTTAGTTGGTCACTAAATTCAGGTAACTTTTCCCTGTTTTTACAAGCGTTATTGAATCCAGGCCTATTGGAAGACAATAGCTGAGGAAGCCAGTGTCTCTGTTCAAACAGACCAAATCCCAGTGTCACAGTCTGCATGCAGTATTTCGAGTGCCAAGATTTTTTATAGCTTAGTCCTTCAGCCACTGCTATTGACATCAGTGAGTGGAGGTTCAGGCCCTTATTTGCAAGTGTGATATTGGTAGAAAAGGTCATTAATGCAAATTTTTTTTTCCTGCTTAATATCTCTAGAAAGACAGTAGAGACAGTTCTTTTCCTTGCTGTGTGAGCAGACAATATGATATTCAGTCATGCCATCTAAATGGAGAATTAACCAGTGATCAGAGGAATGGAAGACTGATGGAGAGCTGGCACTGTCAGTCATCTGCAGCAGGACTTTAAGGCCTAATTTTCCTAAGAGAGAATGCACTTTCCAAATTGCAGTGCAATTTTCAAAAAGTGGGAGCTGAATATTTAAATGCTTGCTTCCTCCGCACCACTGTGTTAAGCACCCAGCTGTGCTTTCACCTAAAGTCAATTTGGAAACAGCAATAAAAAAACATGCTGCATGTAGTTTACACATATAATGGCATCCGTAGTAATGCACAAAACCTTCTAACTACATTAGCAGTCCCTTATTTTTAATACACAATGTAGAACCCAATTAATGTCACTTACATGAGAAATACTAATATCCCCCACCTCATTCCAATAGTGGATCTTCATGATCATACCAGGGTAGCTAAGGGGATTATGATCAAGACAAAAAATATCACTATATTTCATTGAACTTAGTCATAAAACTTATTTTGCTTATTAATGTGAGCCTTACTCAAATGTGTCCTTTCTTCCCTTCTGACATGATGGCATAAGTTCCTGGAAAGTAGAAAGATGAGGTGCCTAATTTAAATGGGCACAAGCATTTTGGTTAGCTAGAGGCTGGAGAGTGAGTCTGGAGGTGAGAATCATGGCTGATTTTGGTTGCTTAGGCAGATAATCAGAAAAAGGGTATTTCTGACCTTCGCCTCACGGTGAGCACAGGCTGCAGGACTTGATACCTTTGCAGTTAAAATGAAACATATCAAACCCAACAGACATGAGCATCAGTGTTTGCCAAAATAGATGTGAAATGGGGTACTGCAAGTCACCACGAGTAATATCTAAGAAGTAGGCTTGAGGAAAAACTGCTTTATTCTAAAGATTTACTAGTTCTATTCAAACCCTTTGTAAGTTGGGTTTCATGTAGTCTCACCTAGGAGAACCACTCAAACTGAGAGCATACATTTTTCCTCCCTTCTTTTAGTTGCCCTTACTCCTGGCTGTAGTGACATAAAACACTTACATTAGGACAATATTTTTTTTCCAGGAAAAGCATAAGGGTCCTCAGTTCAGAAACTGAAAGGTAACCTCTAACTAGGCGGGCAGGAGCATCGGTGGCTGTGAAGCTCTCCACCCCTTCCCACAACACTGGCTGCTGGCAGGGACTTCACAGCGCCAGCAGACAGAGCCAGCACTGCCGTGTCCTCAACAAAACATGCTAATTGCCAGCCAGTGGATTCAATCCAGCTGCTGGCAGGTTTTGGGGGTGCATTTCTGAACACAGCTTTTGCTCAGAAAACAGAGACGGTGCTTCAGGACAGGGGGAGAAAAATAATTATTAGGGACCACTCAGAGGCAGGAAACATACCAGCAGCACAATACCCCTGTGTTCATGGAGGAGGTCTGAGGCCATACTGGGAGCTAAGCATGGCTTTGCTGAGCTGTGGACGAGCGTCTCGCTCGCTCTCATGTTCATATCCTCATGACCAAATTCTCCTTGAACATCTCTCATGAGTGACAGAGGTTCTGGAGTTAATGCGCTTATGGGAAGGTTAGGCTGAGGATATTAACTAACTGCTCTAAATTTTTTTGGCTTCACTGTAATGTGCCAAAGCTGTTGCTGTTAGATTACCTCGTCCCCTAGTCAATTATATTAGTAATGCCAAAAATAATGCCAAAGCTGTATCATGTTTGTTTTCTGCAGCTGAAGAGACTATAATGGACATTGTATTTATGGGTTTTCCATATCTTCTGAAATAAACTAGTCTATCTTTTTAGACAAGCAGCTTTTCTTGGTTTTTTTGAGTGATAGTTATTTAAAAAATATAAAATAAATTACTAAGGAAACCCAGAAATATTTCACAGCTAATGTAAAATAGGAAGATGAATAATTTATTTCCACTGCTGGCTTCAAAATACTTTTTTTTTTTTCAGTTTTAAAGATACTCTTATTTTTGTAATCTGAAGAAACAGCCTAGTGCATAAGAAGATAATTAGCTGAATATTACATTGGTACTGAATATATTACATGAGTTCCTACTCAGAAGGCAAAACAGGCCAACGATTACCATGAAGAGAACAGAAAACTTAACAGGCTAATATTACATACACATTGGTACCAGAAGCTGAAATGCCAGAGATGAAAGACACCAAAGATCATCCAGTTCATCTCCCTGCGAGTGTAAGATTATCTGCTCCATACATTTGCCAGTACTAGGTACATTTCAGTTTCTAAAGGCCTTGTTACTTCCCTTAGAAGAAATTTTTGCAGCTTAATAAAGGCAAAGTTTTTGCAATAGCCATTGAAAGGGTCTTATTTATAGTGTCAGTCCATTAGTGTTAATTACAAAATGCACACTAATCAAGAAACACTTCCTTCTTGATGTCTATATCCATATAAATGGATATGTAAATGTTAAGCCATTTCCTTATTTTCCGTCACTCTGCCTATCACCTTTGTCACTGCTTAATCAAGCAGCAGTTTATTTATTTATGTCTATGCCTCAGACCACCCAAATTTTTAATCAGTTGTGTTCCTCCTTCAAATTCCCTTCAAATTGGCAGTATCTTTCTTGCTAAGTGGTGGTTGGCCAGGACTGACTTCAGTTTTCCAGGAGGAACTCACAGAATTTCCTTTGGAAAAAGCATACCTTTAAGCAGACAGCCTAAAGAAGTACTCAGGACAACCCCAGCACTGCAACAATGAAAAACTCACGTTTAGTACACTATGCCTTCCACTCCATGGATTTTTCAGTATTATCACTTTCTGGGTTTCACCTGCATATTGAGTCATATGTTTCAAATTATTGTTACCTACTTTGCAATGACTCACATTTTCCTAAGCCAAATCTTGTGCTATTTCTATATATCATGCCAATGTTTTCATGGCCTAGGTGGTTCTTCATTATTTCTCTGCTTTGGTAAAGCATGCAGTTCTATCCATGGTAGTGCTACTTGAGGGGCTCTAACTGTTGTCAAGAGCACTGCAGGACTGCTGTGCCTCAGAAAGCAAGGAAATATTCACCCCTCACTGGACAACCAGACCAGCTACCTAATACAGCTGCTGTGTCGTTATCTGCTTGTGCTCATGGGCATAGGAACTGTTGGAGTGATGCAGGGACATGCAGGAATTGTGGTTTGTCCTGCCGATTTTGAGTTAAGGGTTCTTGTCCCTCTGTCTCCATGTGCTTACGAGCCCCTAAAAAGGGTGTTGGTGTTCTCTTCTTTATTCCTTTTTCATGATCCTTGGTAAAGGTAAAAACGTGGGTACTCATCTCCCAACCAACGAAAAGTTGATCCATCTGTGTGACATGGATAGCATTCACCATGACAGATTTTGTGGAAAAATCACTCTTCGGTTGGGGAGCTATCAGCCAGCAGCACATCATATATGCCAGATTCCAAACCAGGTTCCTAAAGACGTCAATCATACGGAGATGTTTTCTGACAGAGGAACACAGTGACTAGGACAAATTCTACAATTGCCTCAAAACTGTGATTGACAGAATACCAAAACACAACTTACACTTTGTGATGGGTGACATTAATACCAAAGTAGATACGACAACCAAAGAATGGAACGAGCAGCAGGGAAGCCTGGGAGAGGAACGTATCAACCCAAATCCAAGGGACTCTGGCATTGTGCTTTGTGTCTCACTGAGTTCTCTTAAGTAACCTTTTCCTTCTAAAATGCAAATATGCAATAAAAATGAAATTTGCTAGACAGCAAGAAAATCCCAGAATAATACAAACCTCTGCTCCTTTCATCTCCCCAACAGACCAAACACATTGGTATCAATTTGAGATGCAAATAAACTACATGAGACACGGAGCATTCAAAACCAAAACAAGCACCATTGAAAACCATGTCTCAAGAAAACACCACCACACAGGGAAAGCAATGATTTGTTTATCTAGGTAATCTGCTACTAGTCAAAGCAGAGATCAGAAAGGAGTAACCAAATATTCAGCACAAAACTTGCTGAATTCACCAGTTTACAGGAATAGACATATATCTAGCACCAAAACATGTCAACAAGAGGTTGCAGGAGATTATGATCTACTGTGGCATTCAACGAGAAACTAGGCATCTTTGAAAAGCATTGTCTGTCCTAAATTACTGGTCTTTGATGAAAGACTTTATTACCACATGAAAAACTCACATACTGTCAACTACGAGCTCCATCAAAATCAGATGGAAGCACTGAATGTATTTCGAGTATATGCTTTGGAATCCAATGCACAAACTGTCTCTTGAAGTTGTGGAAGAAACCCACAACTGAGAGTGCTTCTAACAGCCTCTGGCAAACAGAGGCTTGCATTGATAACCTCAAGAATCTGTAGCAAATACCAGCAGCAATGAAAAATACTCCTTAACCCAACCTGCTCCAACAGCTGTGTTACCACTATCAAAACCAACATATGTAAAACTATCTATATAAATCCAAATGAGCTGTCAACATTGTGAATGCAAGTGTAGATATTCTTGAAATTAAAGTTTGAAGTAGGCTTGTAGTAAATGACCAAATGGGTCTAAAGTTACTGAGGCAGATCCATTGGCTGGTCTGAAGCCTGGCCAGAATTTTAGAAGGCTTGTCCTCCACTCCTAAACAGGGCTTTGGTAGCATGGGTAGCCACAGGACACTTTCAGGAACATGAAGAAGCAAGTATGAAAGATAATAGGAAGTGAAGAACAATAGCAAGAAGGAGAACAACAATTCTGTAGACTTTCTGCCAATTGAAAAAAAAATCTATTTACTAATTTATATGGGTAAAGCTATGTACCAGAGAATTGCCTTGGAAGTAATTTAAAGCTGTTTGCATAGATGTCAGACTAAATTTTGTGTTGCCTCTATAAGCACTGGGCTGTGAAATGGCACAAATATTATTGATAAACCTCAATTTCTTCTGGTTTCTTCATCAGTGGCTCGGAGCTCAAGGCCAGTTTTTTAGGATAGGTCACGTGAAAAAGATTGCCTTTGACTTAGATATTCTCCTGTTTACTTAGCCCTCAGCACTCATACCATTGATATTTATATGTATTAATTTGGTGAAGAATATCCTCCTTCATTTCTGGATGTTTAACAATCAGATCAAGACCTACAAGAGCAAGGTTATAGAACAGGATGAGAAAGTTAAGAAAATCTTACTTAAAAAGAAAAAGGGGGGAAGGGAAGGTAATGGAAGGAAAGGAAAGGGGAAAAAGGAAAGGAGAAAGGAGAAAGGAGAAAGGAAAAAGGAAAGAAGAGATGCTCTTCAGTAATAGAGAGGCACTGGAATGTTTTAGAATGCTTTGGAATTAGTCTCTAATCAGCCATCCAGTCCTGCCTGATGTTCTGTGTTCAGTCTTGCTCAGCTCAGTAATACACATCTAGAAAAGTAAAATGTATGCAAATGCTCAAGGAACTCCCTTTTCCAAAATGATAACAGTGTATTTTAGTTGTCACTTTGCCCTGAATCATCTGAATGAACCACACATGCCTTTTCAAAGACCAAATGAGTTTTCATCCATTTCACTCAAGGGCCTTTCCCAGTTGCAAAAAGGTGCAAGCAAATAAGTCCAGTACATCAAGACATTGAGGTAATTCTTCAGCTTCAGTGTCATGGTCAAAAGGTTAAAATTTTAAAAAATATATTATACATTTTTTTTTTCTTCTGTTACACGGGCTTCAGTATCAATATTCCATTCTATCATGTCAGTTTACTGTGGGGTGTAATGTAATAACATCAATGTGACATGTCTAAAACAAAGAAGTACATTACTTCTTGCATGACCAGATATTTTGTAGTAGTCCAGCTAGTGGTGTGAGCTGCTGAAGTGGTATGAACAAATAAATGCCTGTTACAGATGCCAGCTGGCAGGTCACCCAGTACCCAAACACTATCTAAACTTTCAACAACGAGAAAAACAAGCAGGCAGCTCTCTAAATACTGTTAGATCTATCTTCCTTAAATGTTTCCACTGCACAATTCCCTCTCTTCAATATTATTTACAAAATAATTTCCATTTGGGTATAAAAGTGCAGATGACATGTAAAGATCAAGCTGGAAATGCTTTTCCTCCCATAGAACATAATTTGTGTGTATGCACACATGCAGGCATGTGCAACTATTTGTGTACAACTCTATCTGTCTGCCTAAACACTTTTGAAATCTTGGCCAGTTTTAATCAAATTTGGCAGAGACTGGAGATCTCAGAGCTATTCAAAATAGATAGCCAAGTAGAGAAGAATGATTTTGTCATTGTGTCCGTGCAAGACTTCCGTATGAGCTGAGCCATTAACAGACATTAGAGAATCTGCTCCTCAGTTTAGGTTTCTATTCTTCATGGATTTTCAGCGTTTTAATAAGGCACAAACCACAAAATTCAATCTTTTCCACATTTTCAGCATTTGTAACATCTCTACTGTATGGATACTCTGGTGTTTATAAAGAATGTTTTAAAATTGCATCTATTAGTATAACTTATTTAAAAAATAAATCAACAAGAAAAGAAATTCATTGGAAGCAAATGCTTCAGTTTTCAGGGAACAATTTATTTCTTTTATATGACATTACTTTTCATCTACAACTGCACAAAAGGATAATAAGAAAATACATTGCAACTGTAAAATTATTACAGGCTAACAGTTGGAAACTCATGCCGCAGGTTTTCCTGATTTCAGCCACTGTTCCAAACTTTGCTAGTAAAATGCTCTTTAAACATTCAAGCCCCTCCCTCTTGTGCATTCCTTCATATGAAGATTTCCTCTCCAATATCAACAGGGAGGCCTGCTGTGAAAATATTTCTCCTGCAAAAATTGGATTTTGTGTCCAGGTGTGAACAGGATTCCCACTACCCAGTCTGAGCCACTACACCGGAGAGTGCGGTTCAGCCCCAGCCAGCAGCTAAGCACCACTCCACTGTTCCAACAGTTCTCAGTTCTTATGCTGGGGACTCCAGAAGTGGACACAGGGCTCCAGGTGGGGTCTCACGAGAGCAGAGCAGAGGGGCAGAATCACCTCCCTCAACCTGCTGGCCACAGAGTAGCCATGTAAACCAGTCTATTGCTGAACTGACTTTAATCGCATTTATTTGATTCTTCTTTTGTGTTATTTTTCCAACTGAAAGACTATTGTGTGCTCCAGAAAAACAGATGTGAACTGCTACCTGCCATAACATACGTGTATCTTGTTTATTCTTGTTCTCATCACTTAAACACAAAGATGAATCGGGTGTGAAAGTCTGAATCTCTCAGATGTGAGGACAAAACCCCTAAATCCTAACCAGAACTTAAACAGAAGGTGGGAAAAAGAGCTTAGGCTGTTTTAGAGGCCTCATGATGCATTAAAAGTGTATGGATTTTGTCTGGGGACTTTTAGTTCTGCCTTATCACTTTGACAACTTGGGAAGTAGGACCATTATTGTATGCTTATAAATTTTGCATGCAGTTATGGTAGAGACAATACACCCAAAGAGACACTTTAATGTAAAGAGAAAGTTCATCAAAATACGGATATAAACAACAACACACAGTGATTCTCTCTTAGCGTAGAGTATAGGACTGCAGCTATAAGAGATACCGTGATCAAGGTGTAGCGCATAGGTGAGCAGCCTGGGACCAATCCAGGGAAAGAATTGTGACTCAGAGTTACAGTTTTTTTCTTGGCTTTAGAAGTAGGTTGATAGTCATTTGAGGCAGCTCCTTGCAAAGCCCTTTACTCTTTCCTGTTAATCAATGCAGAGAGTCTGGGTGGAGCCCTAGGAGGTATGTGAAAATAATGCACAGTCTATTCATTTCTTGTGAATCCTCCATCCTTTTATGGTGAGCTTTCAGATAGACTACCCACACAGGAAAGCAATGGGGAGGAATGATTTTGCAGCTGCAGAATAAATCTGGCAGAGCTTCTTTTCTCTCTCCCCCCACAGAATACCCAGTCTATCAGATCATACTTCAGCAGGCAGTCAGCTGATGGGATTTGGTGCTAGGCTGTGGCCAAGGGGCTTGATTTATAGGAGGGATCCCTCGAATCCCATGAGTAGCATGACCTGATGACTCCACAGCTCACCAACCCTCTCTGTGCCTTGGTATCCTGTAGATAAGAGTCACCTGCTCTCCAGACCACGTTGTGCTGTGAACTGCATGCTGGAGGAGTTTGATTCAGGAACTAATTGTGTGGAGTCTTGCTTTCACTATTGGCAAGTTGGCTTTAATAAGAGAATTGGGTTTCCTTCATTTTCTATGAATTCAGCCTTGTTATAATGAGTTTGGGTCATAACCTGCCACCTTTGCTCATGCTGAACAGTAGCTTTATCTCTGCTCCTGAGGAGGGCGTCTCTAAGCTGTGTTGACAGTCACTTGCAAGGGTACCTCATGGGGTACAGGTTTTCTAAGGACCTAAACCAAAGCATTAGTTGAACCCTGCTGGAGCTATTGCCCTGACTAAAGGTGGAGGGGTTTTCCTCAGCAGTAGCTAGAAAGTGCCAGGGACAAAGGTTTCACTGAGATGTGGTGCCAGAACATGGCCAACATGACATGGTCATCCAGACTCAGGAACTGCAAAGCATGCAGGAATTGGGATGATATCCAGGCAGATGGCTCTCTAAAGTGGCATGCTTGCCCACCTAAGTCTGTATGCAGCTTGTTTTGAGTAGCAATGTATTGTGCAATGTGAAGAAGGCTAGGAGGATTTAGCTTTATTTCTCATTCATTCCAGTCCTGAATTACTTTTCACAGTTGTTATTTACAGTCTAAGCCTGTAAATTTGAGCCAGCAATATAATTATGATATAAAGATTAATTATAGAAAATTTCAAGAGGAAAAAAGCTTTTCTTTCTTTTAAAGAGGAAATTGCTAAAAGCAATGATCTCAAATCCTGTCTGTTCACAAGCTGTTACAAAGGAGGAGGGTCTTGCAAGCTGCAATGACCTTACTCATGCACAGACCAGAGGATTTACATTAGTTTATATGTTTTCCTTTATTGACTGCATTTATAGAAGGAACAGCTATCACTCCTGAGTTGGTATGCCTCAGACTTTAATCAGTGTTCAGAGAACCCACTGCATTCACAGATACGGCCTAACTCAGAGAAATTTACATTTGCAGGCTCAAATCATCTGTCATCAGCTGGTAGGAAAGGTTGGTGGGTTTTTTATGCCATGCATCGTCATGGCAGATAGAAGATCTCTCTGACAAATCATTGCCTTCCTGTTCCCAGATCTCAAGAAGCAATGCCAGATGCAGCCTTCCCAGTTGTGTGTGCAGCAGTAGCAGCAGCTACACAGGTTCCCCCAATTCGCTCGTGCACCTGCTGCTGCTCCTGGGTATGTTTAGCTTCAGGGCCAAACCCCAGCACGGGCTACATGAAATGACATCTGTGCTGGAATTATTTAACCATGAAAATCCTCAGAGTTAGTAGGGAAGACAGAGAGGAGGATAACCTTGTGATAACTTGGAAATAGTTTGTTGGCACCTTTCAATATACTACTATAAGCACAAAAACAGAGGGGATACCTAGAAACTTAAGTCTGCACATTTAGAAATTACAAGTGGCTTTATAAGTAATCTTTCAGTAGAAAAGGCTTTCTAAAAGACAGGTTTTTAATGCATGTGCACTATAATTTCCCTGAGAACTGGAAAGCTGGCAGTGTTGACATTTGTCTGAATAGTTTGAACCCTTAGGCTCAGTCCTAGGATGGGAAGAGGAAAAGAGGGTTAGTCAGTCCCTGGATATCTTTTTTTTATCTCTTACAACACGAGAGCTTAAATTTTAATCCTCTTGTATCAGTGCTTAAAAAGAGTGTTTCCACAACTGAAGGAGATCTGACAATAACCTGTGAAAGCAAGGCTTGGAAAACCAAAGCACCAAAATAGCCTTTTAAAGGCAGTGCCTGAGCTGACCTCTCATCCTGCCCTCAGGATTTTGTGGACCTAGAAGTACTGACATATGACCCGTGATAGTGAAAAGTAGGAACATTTGGATTATTGCATCTGCATTCAGAAAACAGAATAAAGATAAAAGGGTTTCAAGGGAACTTCTTTGTGTAGAAGGCCTCTGCATTGCCTGGTGTCTGTTATACGAAAACACTTGCTTTCATAGTTACCCTGTAATAAAGCTAGGTCTCTACCCTGATCACTTCCTATTTATTAATTTATGCACTGATGCAAGTAACTACTCCCTAAGATACTTGGCTTTGCCCTAAATCTACTCATTTTGAAGTCACTAGTTATATTTGTACTCGCTTCACAGAAAGAAGCATTAGGGTAATAGTGAGGGCTCTGGTGATCTAATATGGTAAGTGCAGAAAGACTGTAAGATATTTATTGGCAGTAGCTATCTAAAAAAGACACAGAGAGGAAAGGGTCAGGTGAAAACACAGCAAATAAGCTATAAGAATTAAATATTTGCTCTTTTCCTATCCCTCCAAGTTCCTTCTGACTGCACAAATGTAAAATACAGTGTTGATTCAATGTAAAATAATAAGCAATAGAGAAAAGAGCTGATGTGTCAGACTCTCGACTGGTTTAAACCAGCAAAGCAATCTATATCAGCTGAGAGCCTGGGCCCATGAGATTGTTAAATGATTGTTAATTATTACAAGAAAATAGCTCCTTTCATGGAGTTTTCCCTATTCACACC
>VZTU01013342.1:157596-170172 GCA_013400835.1 Zapornia atra
CCCCCCCAATTCCCCAAAAATTCACATAATTCCACTCTGCCAGTTTCAAAGACTTTTTAGACTGTGGTGTACCAACAGAATAGAAGAATGATATTTTAACATTTTATTTATTAATAAAATTAT
This sequence comes from Zapornia atra, assembly GCA_013400835.1. NCBI lineage: Eukaryota > Metazoa > Chordata > Aves > Gruiformes > Rallidae > Zapornia > Zapornia atra. The sequence goes on from VZTU01013342.1 coordinate 157,720, forward strand.
TTGTTGATTTGTTTGCTTTTGAGGTGTGGGAAGAAGACAAAATAGCTTCTTCTGATATGTGAAGACAAATGCTGAGAAAAGCATTTTTTGAATGCATAAAGACAAATTACTGAGTGGCAGCAGATAATACCTCCCTAATTACATAACAAGGGGAAGTAGTTACCAAGGGTCTGTAAAACTAAATCTCTGAATGAGACAAAACATGAAAATATTTAATATACATAATGAAGTGAAAGGTAAATAAGGGAAAATCTACAGGACTTTTACTAAATTGGCAAATGAGTATTAATTAGCCAAAACCGGTCATGAAAAATGCTGACATTCCAATCTGCTGATAAACCATTTGATTCATATTAAAGTCTTTACATAGAACGTAATAGCAATACAGTTCATGTATCATAAACATGCATATACTGCAGATACATTAATGGGTTTCTCATTTCAAATCAGATTTACTTTCGGTATTCCTGCCTTCATTTGCACTGAGCTGACCTTAATTAGAGTGATGATGGAGAAGAATACTGCCCAAATGTCCAAAGGTGGTGTTGAAGATAACTAGCACAGATCAATCAAGAAGTGGGAACCTGAAGAGTTAAAAGGACTTGAGGAGAGTTTTGCAGTTAGTATGGCACAGAAATTTATGCTAGAAGGTCATTAAATGTGCCATAAATGCAGGCCTATAAGTGCTTAAGGAGTGGCTATGAGACCAGAGGGGAAAGGTGTGCAGGGAGAGCAACGATCTGTTCTAAAGGGTGATGGTTCTGCAGCGCTGTGTAGCTCTGTGTCAGAACTTGCTTAGAAGGGACGTACACCAGGGGAGTGAAATTTGTTGATGGTACATACTGAGAAGGGGCAATCAATAGAAAGAAGAAGGGTAACAAAGTCAAGACAACTCTGACAGAATGTGCCCAGAGGAAGATAAGTGCCTTTTGCAATTAAATGTAGAGAAGTATAAGGTAATGAGATTAGGGACACAAAATAAGAGAAGGCGCTTATACCTGATGTAATCACACGGTACGAAATACTGAGTAGAAACAGGACCTGGAGATAGGCTGAGACCAAAAGCTTCAGGATGGTAGTTAATAGTAGTATAAAATGCTACCATTGATTCAGGGAGGTAACAATAATACCATAGATGAAGCTATTCTGGCTCCCGCATAAGGGATTTATGAATGAAGCTGCATTTGCAATATTGTGAGGAGTTCTGTATGCCTTATAAAAATAACAGAGGCAAAGGGGACTGGACAATAGCATCAGGTAGACAGCAAACTTAATTATTCATAAAGGTCAGAGAACAAAACAAAATTGCCTGCAGTTTCACAGTGGATCTTATTGAGGAATTTGAGGTCTGGAAAATTGTAGTGAGGATAGAAGCAATTGCACTACAATTTAATCTACTAATAAATATAAGAGTAAAAACATGGTTGGAAACAATGAAAATGAAACTGAACAAAGATACAGAATGAGGTTTGGTTAATAAATGGAATGTGTTGCCAAAGTCAGTAGCTGGAGTAACAAAAATAAACATCAACCCCTGAGTAACTATTTGTTATCCAGCTGAGATTTGTTTCCTTTCTAACTTGAGGTAGCTGATATTTTCAAAGGGACTGAATTCTAGATGGACTGTCTCACATTCCAAATATTCCTTTCTCCCACCATTAAATAGGAAGCTGTGCTATCTTTGGCTGGGGTGGAGTTAATGTTCTTCATAGTAACTAGCATGGGGCTGTGGTTTGTATTTGTGCTGAAAACACTGTTTTATACCTCTCCCTGGTATAAAAAAGACAGGGACCTCCTGGAGAGAGTCCAGAGAAGGGCTACTAAGATGATTAAGGGCCTGGAATATCTCCCATATGAAGACAGGCTGAGTGAGCTGGGACTGTTTAGTCTGGAGAAAAGAAGACTTAGGGGGGACCTAATTAGTGTTTATAAATATCTTAGGCATGGGATGAGGGGGAATTGGCCAGCCCCTTTTCAGTGGTCTGTGGGGACAGGACAAGGGGCAATGGCCTCAAGTTGGAGCACAGGAAGTTCCGCACCAACATGGGGAAGAACTTTTTCCCAGTGAGGGTGACAGAGCCCTGGGACAGGCTGCCCAGGGGGGTGTGGAGTCTCCTTCTCTGGAGGTATTCAAGACTCGTTTGGACCCCTATCTGTATAATATGAGCTGGGGAGCTGCTTTGGCAGGGGGGGTTGGACCTGATGATCTCTCGAAGTCCCTTCCAACCCCGACGATTCTGTGATTCTGTGATGGGGATGTTTTAGTTACTGCTGAGCAGCACTTGCACAGAGTCAAGGCCTCTTCTGCTTCTCACCCCACCCCACCAGCGAGTAGTTGGGGGTATACAAGGATTTGCGAGGGGTCAGAGATGGAACAGATGACCCCGGCTGACCAAAGAGATATTCCATACCATATGGCGTCAGGTACAACCTTTAAAGCTGGGCGAACGAGGAGGAAGGGGGGGATGTTTGGAGTGATGGTGTTTGTCTGCCCAAGTAATGGTTGCGCGTGGTGGAGCCCTGCTGTCCTGGGGATGGCTGAACTCCTGCCTGCCCAATGGAAGTGGGGAATGAATTCTTGCCTTGCTTTGCTCGAATGAGTGGCTTTTTCTTTACCTATTGACCTGTCTTTATCTCAACTCCACGGGTTTTCCCACTTTTGCTCTCTCACACTGGGCAGGGAGTGAGCGAATAACTGCGTGGGGCTGAGCTGCTGGCCAGGGTTAAACCATGACAGGAGACAGCACACATGACTTCCTGTAACTAGGAAATGTTTGTCAGTTGCCTAAAATTCAGTATAAATGTGGGTTTCAAGAAGGATTTAAGTACTAAAAATGGGACCTCAGTGGTATGTGAGTGCCCGGCCTAAGAATCATGATGCTACAGTCCCAGACTGAGGTGCCTCTTTGCTTTGGAGGCACATAAATTCTGCTAACATCATATTTCCTCTCACCTGTGACAAAGTTAGTTGTTTTTGATAGAACTGTATGACATGGTCATGCTTAACTGCAGCTGGAGTCCAGAAACAAAATCTTTGGGAAACATTTACAAAAATGCACACCCTCTGGAATGCATTTGCACCCATTTCTTTCTTTTAAAATATGTCACTCTCCTTTTTTCATTTAGCAGCTGTCCAGCTAGAAAACCTACACATAGGGAAGACGGAAGACTAATACCATTGTCTTTCAGAAGAGGATATAAATTTACATCTCTCACATGTCCTAATCATGGGCTTATAAGATCTTGTCTCAAGGAAGTGCATCACTGTTCAGGTAAAGATTTCACTCTTTATGGGGCCCAGAAGGATTAGGTATAAACTTGCTGTTTAGAGCATTAGTAGTGCTTTGGGTGTCTAGGAATTACATTTATTTTTGCAAGACAGTTCCCTTTAACCTAGGAGAGAAAGGCTTAGGAGGTCTGATCAGAACTTAAATACCCCTTCTTCTCAGGTGATGGCTAGACAGCAGCCCTTTTGCCTTGTGGGCATGCCTTTTCTCCCTCCCAATCAACTTTGCATTCAATAAGATCAAAAATTAAGCCTGGGTAATAGTGAATACCAATGCTTAGAGTAAATCTTCATGAGGAGATTCAAATTCATCAAGCTAACTTCTAATATCCTCGGTGAGCTTTTAAGTCATGGAACAACTAGATTAAAAATTTATTGTAATGGTTCTACCACCCTTAAAAGGCAAAAAAGCTTAAAAGGCAAAAACCTGCAAGGAAACAAGCCTACAAGCCTAGCTTTAGCAGGGGTGTCCCGTGAATGCTCAGGGAGTGGAAGGGGTTGCTCATTTCTCACTCTGAATAGCATTTGGTAAAATGGGAGATTCATCTCATCTGTGCTGTTTCCATACTAGCTCCGTGCTGACCTTAGGTGGCTTATTCCTGTCTCTTAGGAGGTATCAAATGCTCCCATGGCAGAGGCTCATCTAATCCAGCTCAGCATAGTATATCTGAAAGGTCTTAGAGATCTAAGAACACCTGAACTCTCTTTATAGATTTAGCTCTGAGCCCATCTGAGGATGTTTGTCTATATGAGTACACGCACACGTGTGTATGTGTGCACTTCTGTAAGCTGAGGGCATGTGTGCATTCTGCCTCACCTTTCATCTAGTGCTTGCCTTATCACTTCTGTTGCTGGCCTTTTGATTTAAAAGCCTGAGGACTACCACAGTGGTGTTTCTTCACTGCTTTTTGTCATCTTTTCAGCTTGCAGCCCGGACGTGTTGGAACAGCTGCTCCTTTTACACAGACTAGGGAGGACCATATGCTTGATATCAACACATTCCTAGTATAACAGGTGGCAAATGTATTTTTGTTGCTAATAAATTCCTGCTTAGGTTTAAAACTGCCTGAGCTCCGACTCCCTTTATAGCAGTAATAGTTCAGAATCCAAACCTTTACCGATTCCATTTGTTTTTGCTGAAGTTATCAGTATTGTGCTTTCTGATGGTGCCTGCAGCATTATATTAGCTTCTAACATGCCAGATTATGACTGATTTTCATAGATTTGTTACTCTTTACACATAGCTCTGTTTATTACACCATTACAATACGATTATGCTACTATAATACAATAGTATGCACTGTAAGCACAAGCTACCCAAATTGATTAGCTACCTAATCAATTCAGTCTTTTAACTATGCAGTGCTGACAATGGAATGGGATAATGTTTTAATAATGTCTAAGGCCCAGGTTCATGGGGCCATGTGGGCATGTTCTCCCACCAAAATCTGTGGGAGCAAAGTCTCTTCCATAGCTTTGTTAGTAAGCACTTAAATCCTGCTGACATTGATTTTTTAAAAAAAATGAAACACAAAGTACAGCATTTTGACAATTTTTCCAGATATTTTCTTTTTATGAGCCACCTAGCGCTTGAAAAACTCTTTGAGGCATAGATCACAGCGTTTACAACAAATGAAGACAGAAACAAAACACTCTGCACTGTTGGCAAAAAGTATCCAAACTGGTTGATTTTACATTCCCCAAAGCCATTTCTTTAGTAGGTATTGCTGAATTGCAGTCTTCAACTCAAATAATTAGCATTTACATCTAAAAAAAGGAAACAATGCTATTTGCCATTTTAAAGTGGAATTACTTTACCTCCTCGGTCTTTTATCAACTACAATGTTTTCCCCTCTTTTTGCAACCTTCATAATGGGTAGCAGCACTTGGTATGTTTTTTTGTCATATATTCACTATTAATGTGTTTCTATTTCTGTGTCTATTTTCTATCTAAGTCTTCATACATAAGGAGGCAGAAAGGTTGTAAGTCTAGGATGCGTTAGACTTTATAGTAATCCATGAAAATAACAGATGAAAGAGTATCTTAAAAAAATGTTTTAACTCTCTGTAAACCCTTTATATCCATATTTTGAAGCCTTGATGCCAGCTTTCACAAACGGGGAGGAGCAGTAATGGGAGGATGAGTGGCTTGTGTACATGAAAACACTCATGTATAGAAAGACTGAGATTCCTGTGTATCTTTTGAAAGAGGATTAAGCATGAGAGAGTTTCATGGTCAGGAACTTGAATGTGGAACTTGAGGCTGATTGTACACCCCTCATATGGTCCCTTTCCTGAGGGCAGATGTTTGGATGCCTATCCTGTCATATCTGTTCTCTCTTCACAGGCACTGCAATGCTTCGCTTAGGGAGGTAGATTCCACTTCAGCAACCAGGGATATAAAAACAAACACCCTGCCCTTTGCCATTGCGTGACAACCACTGATCCACCTGTCATGTGAATTTGGGTGCTCTGTTGCAACTGAAGGGAACGAGAAGGTGAGAATTCACTTTGCATTGCAGTTTGAATTGCTACCAGTTTGAAAGTTCAGAACATAAGGTGGCAGTTTGGGGCCAACGGGCGACAGCAGCTGGTTAGAGTAGAAATATCAGAATAATGAGAAAATAAAAGCATTGCTATTCAAAGCTATTGGATTTTATAATTTTTTACTATTATTACTTATTGTGATATATTACAGATAACAAAACAGGTAATTTCATTTCAAAATTTTCTTGATTATACTCAGGTGACATTTGAGGTCTGCATCATCTGCTTTTCTTCAGCCATTCTGCTACCTCTAAATTTCTATAGGATGACAAAATTTTACTTTGGAATACAATTTCAGATGTGTGTGCTAGCAGAAAAAAGGATTTAAATCTTAGAAATATATTATTTTGTCTTTGGGCTACCATGAAGATGACATTTATTTCAACAGGTCAAAGAAGAGAGATGCCCAACCATTTGAACATCATGTCTTAAGTTAGATTTGCTAACCCATTCACAGGCAGTAAACTAAAACCAAGAGTTTCCAGGGGTTGTGAGTATGTCAAGGTGGTTTGCTCAATCGTGGGGAAAAAAATTTTTTAAACTAGTGTTCTTGCTACCCTATAAAAGATTTTTGCAACACAAAATCACCAAGAGCTTCCTTTCAGGATCAAGGTCTCATCATGCTGAGCACAGTAAAGGCATCTCTGAGAACATGATGCTCATAAGAATTTAATGTTTAAAAATGCAGGTGACACAAAGACTAAGGAATAAAATTTTTTTACTACAGTTTCTGCGTATACTCACATTTATGAAAGTATATAGGCAGGAGTTGCAATATTATATAGTAATTTCTTTTACAACCAAATGACATTATGGGGTCCTGAGGAAAGTCTGGGAATATGTGTGAGAAATGGGAAGGATTCTATATGCACAGGAGACAATAAGCTTTGTATCAATGAAGCAACAATCAGGAAGGGAGCAGAAGGGAAAACATACTAAAGCCAAATAAAAGATAATGAGAATAGCATATGTGTGTAAGTATATATACACACACTTTTTCTTAGATAAACATTCAGACACACACTTGGAAATGTATCACAGACTATTAGAGAAGTTGCCAATGTGGGAAAGATGCTGAAAATCACACCTTATTTTCTCCAGCTCTCTGGTCACAGACCACTTGTGAGACAGATGTTTACTACATCTTAATCTTGATCCAAAGCTACGTGAGGTCAGCAGACATCATTTCACCTTGGCGGACTTTGATTCAGTCCCTCACTTTGTCCCTAGGCACTATATGGCAATAGCTGGATTTAATACAGTCCCTATGAGCAGGTATTATTGCTGCCCTGTTTATTGGTTCACCAGTCTTTACCTTCACAAAGGACTTATCTCAGTGGAGCATATGTCAGAATTGGGCAGTTGTTTCTGTGGAGCTTTGCAGTAGGATATACCTCGAATTTATTTCATGTGACCTGCATGAGCAGTTGTGGAGATCCAGCTGTGGAGTTGTGTTCATTCCTGCTGAAACCATGGATACTGTCTCTTCTACCATCAGTAGTCAAGTTTCAGCATAAACCCCTTTATCTTTAATTTGAGCTACACTCTGACTATCATTTGCTAGTTTAAAGCAAGCTAATGATTGACATGTGGATGTGGAAAAAACATATTTGGAGATGGAGCAACGATAGAGGAATACCCATGACAGAAGAAACGTTATTCTTAACAAGACAGCACTTACAGAACAATGTCAAAGAAGACAGAGGCAGAAAACTAAACAGTTTTCTAAAGCTACATCAGTGTTGAAAAAGAGATCAAACTTTGCATGAACCATGAAACTTTAAAATGAAGTAAAGCTTCAGTGTTCAGCAATATCGTCTTTAAAGAGATATGCCAAATAGTTTGGGATGAATTCAAATATTTCCTCAAACGGAGACAAGTGCAATTGGCTTTGGAGAAGCTTGGCAGTGTAGGAGGATGTCTCCAGAGTAAAGATATATTTAAGGCACACTGCCGATAAGGATGGGACTTAGTAGAAAACACCTTCTAAGCAAGAAATAGCAGATACAGTATATTTTACAGAATAAGGTAATTGAAATAATGTCCTATAATGGGAGGAATAGCATAGGAAGACCACTATCTTTATTCTTTTCTACATTTGGGTCTTTAAATGAATGGTGACTTTGTTACGTTTTATTTAGGATATAATCAGAAAGCTGCTTTGAAGTTTTAACCCACAATGGGGTTTTATTGTCATGTGAGATTGGGCACTCTGCAGGACTGTACTTGGCTGTGGATATACTTGAATTTACTAAGTTAAAAAAAAAGCAAAAAAACCCAGGGATGATAGTAAAGTTGCTTACACCGCCCACCCCAAAGAGCTAGGAGGGGGCCAGAGTTACTGTTACACCACTGTTTGGGATACCTGATGGCTAAATCACACTAACTCAGGGAGAGAGAACAGTTGCACCTTGTCTTTCCTACACAAGAACCTCTAATGGTTAGGTTGTTAATGCCAATGCTAAATGTTTCAGGCCAATTCCCTTACAGTCAGGTAAGAGCTTCAGGGAATAACTATTGGGAGAAAAACAACATTGTAATTTGTTGTCACTCACATTGTCAAAAATTTGCCAGAAGATTGTCAATACTAACTACACTTCTGTTACTGTCACCCATGCCTTTCTTGCTGTAAGAGCTCAGGGCTCCTAGAGTTTCTTCCATATCTGCTGAGCATGTGACAAGCAGAGGTGGGCCTTTAGTAAAGGTCCATCTGAGTGACAGACAGTAGGACATTTCTTTGCTCATGTCCTCAATTTTTTCACGGTATTGAAACAGTAAGGAAACAGAAAGAAAAAATTTGTGAAACCATCCTCTACAAGATAATGCATCAAGAAGTTGTGCCTAGCCCTCTTGGTGAGTCACAGGCACTTTTACTCCTGTTCTGGCTCGATTAATGCATATATTAACAAAGGTATACACTCAAATACAAAGATCTTATTTGATTTTGAGGTTTTTGCCCATTTAGTCTAAAAATGTGAAAGTGATCAATACTTACCGCCTGAAAAATGTCTGTATTATAGATTGATGATAAAATTGCCCTTATTCATAAAGCGATTTAAGCAGATAACTCTCAGATTAAACAGCTCTGCTGCAGCCTGAACCTTAAAATTGGCATTTAACTTAATTCTTCCATCAATATAATCTACTCCCAATTTCTACCCAATGCTTAAAAGTCTGTGATTAGCAGGAATGAAGACATTAACAGATTAAATTTTAAATTTGTTCCTTAATATTATTCAATATAGTTCCCTGCTACGTCTCATTCCATCGGTAGATGCAAAGAGGTGATTAGCACAGGATTTTCATGCAAGTTTCTATGAGAGATACAAAGTAAAGGCAGTAGGGAAATCTATTGTTTCATATCAGTCTATCATTATGTGGGGCAATGCTCTATCTCAGGAGAGAGGAGAAAGGGCAGGGTCATGGACTTACTGTCTGGAAAGGGGCAGCTAATCATAGAATCATTGAATCATAGAATCATCATAGAATCATGGAATCACAGAATCACAGAACAGTATAGGGTTGGAAAGAATGTTTAAAGACTGCAATGAGCAAGGACATCTTCAAGTAGATCAGGTTGCTCAGAATCCTACCCAGCCTGACCTTGAACGTGTCCAGGGGGGTACGGGCACCTACCGCCTCTCTGGGCAATTTGTGCCAATGTTTCACCACCCTCTCCATAAAAAATTTCTCCCTTATATCTAGTCTGAATAGATGTGCTGCTCATTTGAAAGCACTGCCAGAGTTGCTCTCCTCTCCTCTCCTCTCAGAAAACAAGATCTTGCATCAGCCTGAAGCACTGCTGACAGTGGTCAGGGTCTGGCTGTTGCATGAGCCTGCAACCCAGAAAAATGAGGAAGAAGGAAAACCACCTACTGCAACCATCAATCCTCCCACACCCACAAGACTAGTACTTTCCTGGGGGTGGCATGGGAGTGGTGGGTCAGGGAGTTCCCTAAGCAAAATCTGGGGCTCAATGCTGGCTCAAACACACAGAGTAACTGCAATCTCTGGTTCTCAAATGAAGATGCCTTAAACTCCCATGGTTTTCTGAGACGCTTTTGACTGCAAGTTTGGAAAGACTCAATAGAAGCATAATATAATCTTGCTCATGATTATGTTTGTGGTGAAAAAACAGTATTGGATCAATCTGACATTAAACATGTACCAGTTCGCATTTTAAAATGTCTAACTACTTAAATGGATGGAACAGCTGCTCCATAACAGGAGAACTGTATCCAGCAAACCTTGACATCATGGGCTTTTGTAAAGTTTGATGCACTGGCAATGCCACTTCAATGTTTCTGAAAGGACTTTAATACATTGTACTCTGAAACAGAAGAGATTGTCAGTATTGGAGTGGCATTTGTTCTAGACACAAATATGACAGCATTTTTAATGGAATACACTCTTTTCATAGACAGATTTAGTCAAGCAGCTCTGATGAACCCAACAACAAATGAGGGCAATAATGAAATTGAAGAGATCAGCTCTTAAGTGAAGGAATTTATGGACTAATCGCCAAAACAAGATGTGTTTCTGAAGAAAAAAAGAATTCAATGCAGAGTGGAAATAGAGGACAGGGATCAAATTATACAGAACTGACATAGATTAGAGGTGATCGATAAATGAAAGCATTTATTATATATGATGGCTGACTGATGATGTGTTTGAATGAAGTTGGCCTTCGTAGGCTCTAATAGTTGCATACATCAACTCATACTCCTGCTGGTTGAAAAAAAAAGTAAATATTTAGTTGTCTTGAGGCTGAAGTCCCTTTCCTGTATGTGTTTCATAAGCCCAGTGACTAATCAAAATGTCTTACGGTAAGTAAGATTTTTAATGGGCTCAGTGTTGTCCTAGTTTATGCCTCTTTTGTGAATTTCCATAAAACTGAGTTACACTCACAAAAAAGTTAAGCAAAAACGAAATTCAAAGTTACAGTCCTCTTTACTGAAAATTACTTCTTTGCTCAGTATTAGTCAGTATTAGTACTGACAAACGTGCCACACAAATACATTCCATGAAAGCATGTATTACCCTCATGACTTGCCTGATCAATCACAAATAACTAAAGTAAATCAAATTGTGTACACTCATAGAAAATGGTACATAGAGTTTAAAAAGCTCACCCCAAACTAATCAAATACTTTGAATAATGAATAGATTAGACAAAATCATGGACTGCTTGTGCATATGCCACAATCAGACAGAGAGGCTAAACTCATTGGATGCATTATTCATTGTGAATTATTTGCTCTACCTATCAGTGGGGAAGCTTGCAAACACTGCTGCTGTATCTGTGATCATCTAACAGCCTGAAGAAGGAGATCTGATTGCCCTTATCATTACGTAGCATCTTGCCATTTAGATGAGGATTCTACTTATTTATTTATTTATTTTGTCTGATAAAAATGTTGTCCATCAAGTGCTCAGATGTGCTAGGGACAAACCAGAATGGCTGTTGTAAAGACAAATCATGTCTCTTCAATCTACCAGCATTCTTTGCAGAAGTCAGGGTATAATGAATAAGAAAATACAGTAGGTTTGGTCGGTCTGTCAGTGAAATCCACAGAAATGGTTTTTCAAAAGACATAAAAAAGCAAACACAAGATTGGTAAAATCGAGTAAGGGGCTCTAATGTGGAAAAAGGAAAGAATAAAAAACCACTGGTACAGTTTCAAAACGTAAATGGGTTAAGATTGTGCAAAGTAAAATAGTTGTCTAGAAGGCAATACAAAGTAAAGTGATAACATTTGTAGGTGAAACTTTTTTAAATTTAGATCCAATGTGGATTGATATGGAATCTGGGAAGTTATATAAATACAGACTAGGGTAACAGATGAGAAAACTGTCCTTCCACCATATATAACCTTTCATTTTTCTATATTGACTACCCTGCTATGTCATGTGAACATAAAAGAAGAACTTTTACACATAGCGGAAATGCTGTTTTAACTTCTATACCTATTATGACATTATAAATGTACTTGAAGTTCTTGAATGTCTTAGAGCAGCAATAGGACTGACCGTTACTCAGAATACTGTAAGAACGGGACAACCAGTGGTGCTAAAAAGCCCCTGAACTATGGGAACTATATCCCAAATTTTCTCAAAAAAACTAATGGCTGCTAAACTTTACAAAGCCAGACTGCCTCGAGGTGGGAACTGAGGGAGTAAATCCTCCCCCCACTATAAGGGCAGAGCAAGTCCGAGACTGCCTCATGAGACTGAATGTCTACAAGTCTATGGGGCCGGATGACATGCATCCCAGGGTCCTGAAGGAGCTGGCTGATGTGGTTGCCGAGCCGCTCTCCATCATATTTGAAAAGTCGTGGCTGTCAGGAGAGGTCCCTGGGGACTACAAAAAAGGTCACATCACTCCCATTTATAAGAAAGGGAGCAAGGAAGACCCAGGGAATTACAGGCTGGAGAGCCTCACCTCTGTGCCTGGGAAGATCATGGAATAGATCCTCCTGGATGACATGTTGGACCACATGAGGGATGAGCATGTGATCCGGGACAGCCAGCACAGCTTCACCAAGGGAAGGTCGTGCCTCACCAATCTGGTGACTTTCTATGATGGAGTGACAGCATCTGTAGATAAAGGGAAGGCAACC
>VZTU01013342.1:170417-203251 GCA_013400835.1 Zapornia atra
AGGTGTTGCACTTGGGCAGGAAGAATCCCAGACAGAGATACAGACTGGGAGAAGAGCTCCTTGAGAGTAGCCCTGCTGAGGAGGACCTGGGTGTCATGGTGGATGAGGAACTTAACATGAGCCAGCAGTGTGCTCTCGCAGCTCGCAAGGCCAATGGTATCCTGGGCTCCATCAGAAGAGGGATGGCCAGCAGGGACAGGGAGGTGATTGTCCCTCTCTACTCTGCCCTCGTGAGGCCCCATCTGGAGTACTGTGTCCAGATCTGGGGTCCCCAATACAAGAAAGATGTAGAACTGTTGGATAGGGATCAGAGGAGGGCCAAGAAGATTAGAGAGCTGGAGTACCTTCCCTATGAAGAGAGGCTCAGGGAGCTGGGCTCCTTCAGCCTAGAGAAGAGAAGGCTGCAGGGGGACCTCGCTGCAGCCTGCCAGTACCTGAAGGGAGCATATAAGCAGGAGGGGAGCCAGCTTTTTAAAAGGGTAGATAATGGCAGGACAAAGAGAAATGGATTGAAGATAAAAGAGGGAAGGTTTAGATTAAATATTAGGGGGAAGTTTTTTACAGAGAGAGAGGTAAGGTGCTGGAACAGGTTGCCCAGAGAGGTGGGGGATGCCCCACCTGGAGGTGTTCAAGGCCAGGTTGGATGGGGCCCTGGGCAACCTTGCATAGATCCAGGCCTGGAGGTTGGTGGCCCTGCCTGTGGCAGGGGGGTTGGAACTCTATGATCCTTGGGGTCCCTTCCAACCCAGACCATTCTATGATTCTATGATTCTATGATCAACACAGGAAAGACAAGAAATTTATATGAATAATAAAAAAACTCACTTATTGTTGTAGCCTACTTTTATTATGCCTTGTCACTGTTGGTCATGAAATGAGTCAGGCAATAGAACAGCTACAAACTTCAAGAGCGTGAGCAAGGCACTCAGCTTTGCAGTTCCTAACCTGCAAAATCATGCATTTATATAACTGTTACCACTGTAGAGCACGTGTATAATTTTATCGCCTTAATGATGCTAAGATATTAGAGAGTAGACTATTTTAGGTACCATGACCTCCTTTGAAATGTCTATTAATGGAAGGAACATGACGAAATGTATATTTTAGTCTGCATAGAAATGGCAAAATTTTTATCTTAGCCTCTTTTAAAGGGAAAAATGGATAGGAGTGGCAAGCCAAAGGAATGAATGGCAGCCTTCATCTCTTTCTCCCCCCTCAGCCAATGGCTTTGAAGATGTAGAGATGGCAAATTACGATTCTCCTCCCTTCTAGGACTGACCATCTTGATTCAACATGACTTTAGTAACGCACATATGTTATTAATTCAAAACATTTCATGAATAAATAGAGAGATGTTGTATCAGGTTTTGGAGGAGGGGAACAATAAGTCAAAAAAAGAAATTAAACCAAAAAATCTGTTACTAAAAAAATCAAACCTACTTTAATGTTAGCCTGAATAGTACAGTTCTGTCAGACAATTTCTTCAGTGACAATGTTTACTTAGAAATGAAATGACAATTTGATCAAGTTACATTTTCCACTTGAATGTTAACAACTGCTTCTTTAAATTAAATACAAATAAGCTTATTATAACTAGCAAAGATAATACATGCAAAATGTATTTTTTGTCATTTTATGTATTCCTTACTGTTCCAAAATCAAAAAAAGAACAATATCTAGCATATTGAAGTATTTTGTAAAAATCAGAATATTGCTATATCTGTGAGTGCAAAATTCATTCCTGAAACTTCTTTCATTGCAGATATCTGCCAATAACATGAACCTTATCAAAGCACTTGTACTGCAGTGATATCAAAATGTGACATAAAAGGCTTCAGTTACCCCAAGACTCTAACATATTGATGTTAAATATTCTGAAAGATACAGAATAGTTTAGGGTTTAAAATTAGCTGATAGTATTGGGGTGAGACAAACATTTGTATGACATCTTTCTTTTACTCTTTGGTAAATTTATTGTACCAGAATTTTTCATGGAAATTGGAATCATAGGAAAATACATGTCAGGTGAGATGTCATGAGGCCTCAATGAAGAGGAGTCAGGTCTGTGTTCAGACACAGCTGCTCAGGGATGTAGCTGGGATTTGAAAACCTCCAGTTGTGGAGACTACATAACCTCCCTGGGCAACCTGCTCAAGTGTTTGAATGTCCTCAGTGTGAGAATAGAGAAAAATATTACTATTAGTACCATCAAATACGTGTTCTCATGAAGTTTTCATGAAGTGTGCACTAACATTACTGAGAAAAGTTTAAATGTCTCTGCACTATGAGAGGTAAGTTCAGAAACTGGCATCAAACTATAGGGATAAGAAGAAAATGACAGCTGTACCACAGTTCCACTACAGAGGGCAAAGGATGACCATGCAGAGCTATGTGAGATTTAGGTTTAGGCGCACCAGAAGCTCAGCAGGGGTTGGGGTTTTGCACTGCTTTCACAGATAAAGGCGGTAGGCATCTCTTGTGTGATGCTGAGCTCCCCAGTATGTGCGTGGCTCCAGGAAGAGCCTTCCCTTCCTGCGGCTGTGAGCTGCTCGTGCAGTGAAACCCACGGCTGGAGCATGGTAAAACAGCTTGGTAATGCTGAAACAAAACACCACATCAGAACAAAGGTAAAGAATGGTGAAACTGATGAGGGACAAAGCACACCAGAGCTGGTTAGACCAGTGAAAGGATTTCTTTTGGTAGCAGAGTTTGCCCATATATCCAGCAGCTGTACTCTGGAGAGACTTTTCTGCCTCTCTGTAGGTTTGCTGACGCTGCTGGGTGAGTCAGTGTGTTCCATGGCATCATGTCTGAGTAGTGTATACTTGAACTACCTTTTCTAAACATGAACAGACATTTGGGATTGAACTCCAAGAGATGGGGAGAGAGTTAAATGGCCTCATAGCTCACTGAAGGCATTGAAGTACTTAATGTAAAATTAGCTACTGTTCCTCTACTGTGAAGATCAGCCCACAGGCAATGAGGGTTTTTTCCCCTTTTTCTTTCAGTTTTAAACAATTTTCTACTAAATGGATTCCTCTGTCCAGTCAGAGAGTATCTAATCTAGCGATTATATATTTTTCTGTGGGAAATTCTGGGCTGTTTCAATTAAAAATGACATAAAATTCCCAGTGAGATCAAGAACAGCCTCAGTTGCTGAAGTTCCCCAGCACAGAAGAACACAGAGCCAGGAGGGGTCTTTGGTTTACTGGTTGAGGAATGCCATCTGTGTCCCATAAAACAGAGGAGTAACAATGTCTGTGTTTAATCCAGCTTGTATCATAATAGTACAGTTATCGCCACCCTCCTCTCTTGTGAGGCCATAATCCAGCTCCATGAGAGTTCTGCTCAGGATAGGTGCTCCTGCATTGCAGATCCAGGGTGACTGCGCTGGCACTACTGTTCTGGTAAATGCTTTTGTGTCTTTGGAACCAAATATGAAGAAAGCAGTGCCTGTGTTTGGGCAGAGTGTGTCATCAGAGCTCATTGGGAGGGGGTCCCTCAGAACCAGAGAGGCAGAGCTGCCCTGAAGAAGGTCCCTGGCACCTGTGAGACCTGAGGCCAGGATCGACGCTGCTGCAAATCACATCTGGGACTGTCCAGGATCAAGACCCAGAGGGAAGCTGGCACGAGGGCATGAGGCCGGACGGGTCCGAAGGTGAGTGCCGTGAGGGAAGAATCTCTGCGGGATGCATCCCAGGCCGGGCACCACTGGCCTTACCCACAGAGCTGGGGCGGTCAGGATTGGTGCAGGGAGGACAACATTTTGCCTCACCTCTGCAAACAGCCCATCAGGGAGGTTTCACTGTGCTGTTCATGTCGAACGCTAAATATTCTTTTCTCTGTTGCTTCCATGGTGGGAGTGTGAGACCTTTCTTTTCCAACCCGTCTTATTTTTTTTTGTTAAATTGCATTGGCCAGCCCAGCTGATTGAAGAGCAGCCCACTTGTTGGGATTACTTCAAATGATTCTGACAGGTACATTTTGTCAAAAATATACCACAACTGTGACTGTCTAATCCCAAAAAGCCTTTATTTAATTTTGAATGTGTCAGTGCAAAACATGACCAAACACAACAAGCAACTATAATCAACTGAATGTGTAACATGGATGCTGAATTATTGTTATGCTTCAGGAAAATCTTTGTTATTCCTTTCTAGAAGAAAAAAAACATGAAAAGTATGAAAGTGATATTAAGCAGATGTTAGACTGGAGTTGTCAATCTTGTCTAAGCACGCAGGTGCTAATGTGTTATAATTATCCCTTCTGGCAGTTGATATTTAGGATTTTGGATCCCACCTAGTCAATCATAGCTGTAATTGTTAAGCTACTTACATAGCTAATATGCTGGGTAATAACCAGATCAAGATTTAATATTTGACGTTTACCATCAATTATCTTTTCTTCTGACATACATCTCCCCCACTCAGGTTCTTGGAGATCGGAACACTCTTCTGATTTCAGTAAAATAAATAAGAATCTGGTTATAGAAAAAGACTCAAATAAAAAAATATTCCTGTCATTGCCTCTTGTCTCATTGCCTCTTGTTTTTTAAAGAAGAGTAAGATACCTTCTTGTTACAAGCTTTACAGGGCTAATCATTTGATTCAGAACAATTCCTTCCCTTTTTACTTTTTGATGGATTTATTTACAGAAAATCTCATTCTGCTATTGCAAAAATGTGGTGTAAGTATGTTAACCTAAGCCAGGCATATTTTCAGATGACAATATTTGCTGTGAAACAAAGCGTTGGCGTTTATTTTGTAGCTGGAAAATATATGCATATGTTCACACCATGTATGTTATACCAGAGGATATCTCCCACTAACAGTGCTATGGCAATCAATTTGGGACATAAAACATTTAAAAATGAAAATTAATTTACCAGTTCTGCAGTTTTTACTCTTCTATTAACTAAAACCTGTGTTAAAAAATTTCCTCCAATAACTTCAAGTGCAATAAGAAGGGTTTTTTCCCAAATGTTCTGAGATTTTACCCCATGTGATTACACTGAAGTTCAGAAAACTTAGACACTTCCATTCCAGTTCAGTATACAGTACTCATACCATGCTCAAAAGTTAGGTGTAGCTATACCATCCAGAGGGCCTGCAAGGAACTATGTGAACCAAGTTTTCTGTAGCTGTAGTTGTATGAAAATATTTTAGATTTGCATCAGAAAGAAGTTGCTATTATTATGTGTTTCTAGCAATATGACATGATTTTCTCCTTAGCAAAGGACAACAGGAGATATTTCTAGTATCTATTCTCCTGTCTCAGTAAACCTTTGACATAAAAAGGTAAGAAAACACAGATTTGGTGATGATTCAGCAAAGGTTTCAATATCTGCCCTGGCTTAGATACACTGACTGTGTTGTATTTTGCATTTTTTATTTCCTAAAAAAACCCACCCCTGCATGCACACAAACTTTAAGATGAAAACATTTTTACTATAAATTAACTAGAGCCTATCAAATGCCAGTAAGAACACACTCAGCCCAGGCTATCACTTTTAGATAATTTTACCTTTTTCTACGAGTCCACAGACCACTATTTTAATGCTCTGAAATAATTTTCAGTTCTAGCTTCCACACGAAGGCAGACAAGTAATGTAAGTTAATTAGAAAGCTGTGATTTTACCCAATCCTCTTCTTTACAGGCAAGCTAGCACTAAAGCAAGTCACAGTGGATAACATTACACCAATGGAAGCCCTACGACTAAGCTTGAAAACAGCACTTTTACAGGCAAAGTTCTCCCTGTTGTCTAGCGAAGGCAGTGTCTTGGTTCAAGGGGATGGTGCTCAAAGTTTGAATAGGAAAAGGCTACAATCAGGCAGCCAGGGGACACGAATACTTCAAAGCAGAACAAATCAAACTGGACCTTGTCATTTTGCAATAAAGTGTGAAGTCATGTAATCGTGCCCTTTTAAGCCACTTGTGACTTTCAAGACTTCAAATGAAATGCTATTAGCGCAGACAGATAAACATGCTAAGCTGTTATTTGCCTGGGGCGATACCCTTGTGATTTGTAACGGGCAATGAAAATATAGCAGCCTAGGTGTTCAGGAAGAATGATATGAATACCAGTAATCTCTTCACAATGATGCCAAGACCTTTGATAATAAATCCTCCAGAAAATCTCGGGTTAGTCACAGTGACTGTGTATTTTTTTTTATGTTATTATGAAAGTTTTCTAAAACAGAAAAGCATTTCTAAAACCAGATGGCAATTTGTAG
This sequence comes from Zapornia atra, assembly GCA_013400835.1. Taxonomy (NCBI): domain Eukaryota; kingdom Metazoa; phylum Chordata; class Aves; order Gruiformes; family Rallidae; genus Zapornia; species Zapornia atra. The sequence continues at coordinate 176,651 of VZTU01013342.1, forward strand.
AAAAAGATAAAAAAAAATATTTAGGTTAACCTCAAATTTAGGTTTAGGTCAGATATGAACACAAATAAATCACTATGACTTTTTATCAAAGAGTTACAATTTTACATTGAGGCACCCTGATTTATTCGCCTGAGCTGACCCAGTGAAACTGCTGGCTATATCTCTCTGGGAATTGCAAGGTGAGGATTTGCAGAACCAGGAGCTCAGATACAAAGCAACCATATCCAGCTAAAAACCTGTTGTTTAACCTCTGTAAATAAGGGACCAAGTCTCCATCACAACTTATGTGAAAACTTGCTCTCTATTATATCTATTCTGTACTCACGTTGGCTGCAAAACAGTTTAAGTTTCTCCCTTGTTCGGTGCTTGTTTGTATTTTTTTGATAAAGAAAGCAAGGAGGATGCAATGTTGAATGTCTTCTCAGGAAGTTTTGGGGCAGGTAAATGAGAGACAGAAAAGCACCTCCTAGACAGGAGGCTGGGGTTTCCTGTAAAAGGACCAAGCCTTAGGAAAAAGCAAAAAAACTGCATCAGAGAGCTCTGCATAGAAGGTGCTGATCCAAATTAACCTGGAGTGCCACAATAGGCCAGGGTGTAAATTTAAACAAAAACCTGGATGGCAGCTTCGTTTTTTAACAAGGGCAGTATATCTAGTCAGTAACTGATGTATGCTCTGTTTTTCCAGCTGGCAGGGACTCCTGGGGTATGCAGGCACATATTTCCAAGCATGTTGTTCTTCTGAGTTGTTTGTGCTTGGACCATAACTGCAGTCTAGGCAGCCAAAATAAAATATGCCAAGTAATACTGGCTGAGGGACAGACGGATTGGACCGAATTCCTGCCTGATACAATGCGCTTGACATCAGTGGAGTCACACAGTGACAGTTCATTGTTCTCCACTTTCAAACACAAAATATGGAGGGGGCTTTAAGGTAGGATGGTGAAGGCTTTGCTGCTGTTGCCTTCATGAAATTGTCTTTGTTCTCACCTGGAGACAGCAAGGGGTTATCGGCCATGAGGATTCACCGGGACACCAAATTTTGTGGCCACACAGAGAAAGAGCCGGTGGCCTTGTGTAGCTAGAGATTTACCTGCCAAAGGAGAGTTGGGCAGCCTACCAGCTAATTTTCTTCCCCCACCCCTCAGTGACAGTGTCGCAGCTCCTCGAGTGCTTCCCCAGGCACCTGCAGAGGGCCGCTAAAATCCATGAGACGACCCCTGCTTGGCTCGTGGATTTCAGTGGCAACGCAACAAGTCAACCACGTTTCTCTGCTGCAAAACAGGGGGGTGGGAATGCTCACTGGCTTGTGTGGGGCTTGGCACTCCAACGATGAAACCGGTATGTAGTTTAAATACAGGGTTTAAATAAACTTTCTCAGCTAGGATGTATTTGAGACACTCATGGCCCAACTCTATTCCATCATTTGCAGTGAAACCTGGAGGAGGCTCTGGAAGGAAAAATGCAAAATAGTTTTTGTGGTGCACCATATTTTACGATTAAAATCTAAACTAAATATATATGAGCTCCAATAAACAAAAATAATCTCCTATAGTTTGCTGTAAAGCACCGTGCTATTGTCTCTTTAAATAATAATGAAAAAAGGAGAAAATATTCCACAACTTCCATAAAAAATGTCATATTTGTATAGACCCCAAATCCCCTCTGTTTAAACAGGGTGATTAATATCAGCTCCTGTAGGAAATTAAATTCAGGGAAGAACAGTAATATGCAGATATGCAGATTTCTAGGCAGAATGGCTAGCCCTGGGTAAGAGAGTCAGGTTGATTAATCTGCATCCTCAGAATACAAAATGAAATGCCGGGCTCTCCTGGGTTAGCACCAGAAATGACTTTTCCTTCTTACATTAGAAATAAATGGACAAACACATGCGCGTATATTGCAAAAGGCCTTAATATCACATGCAGTGTTTACGAAGGTGATAAGAGTTTAATATTTAAAATATCCTATTTCATCTGGGAGGGGAAGGGAAAAAAAAAAAGGCTGCTTCTCATTAGGATGAAGAGTTTTGTTTATGCTAAAATAGTATTTAAAAACAAAATCTTTCATAAAGACTACAAAATTATAAGGAAATCTAGTATCAGCACATAAGGGCATCTTTAATCTGGTCATAAGCATTTTACCAAAATAAAACCATCTGGGAGGTGTTGGACACAAATGTGGTCATAGTGTGGAAAAAACTGGGATTGTAAAACAAAAACACACAGTCCCAAGTTTTTCATATAAATTTCAGCGCTCTTTGCTTTTTCATTTCAAAATTACAAATACAATATAGAAGCACAATAGACCAAAAGTGTGATTCCACAGGCTTAATTTCCACAAATATAAATTCCTCTGTAAATATAACCTTTCTCTCATTTCAGAATAATAGCATTTTCACATTACCAACAGTAAATATGCGATTTTTAATAATTTAATCTTTTTAAAAAAAAAAAACACCCCAAAAAACTCAGGAAAAAATATTGACAGCAAAATGTAAAATGTCATTTTCAGATTTTTTTTTCCCCTGTCGTTACTGGAAAACCAAGCCTGTTATTTAAAATCATTCAGGGTCTCTCCAATAATTGTATAGAAGTAGGCATTATGCTATATTATTAAAGCTGTAATTTCCTGCTGAATCTGGCTGGATGTTTCTTTTTATCACTTGGCAATTTCTATCTAGTTATGGCATAATTAAGTTTCCTGACCCTTGCTCACTCTCTTAACAGGACGCTTAGAAATATACTAGAATTGCAGATCTTCAACCTGATGTCCTCTCTCCCCACACAGTAATGGAATAAAATTATTAATCCAGTAATTGTACAGAACACATTACTTTGCATTGAATGTTCCTATTTCTCATTTTCTGTTAGTGACAATCAGGCAGAGGTACAAATCATTTCTGCAGGGAGCAGAGCCCTTGAAAAAGCCTCTCATTCACTCCACTGGAGCTACCTGTACAGCTGTGATTATTCAAAGTCTAACACAGTACTAGGCTCAAGCGAACAAAACAAAGTTAATAAAATGGAATAAGGAACAAGATATTTTCCTGCCTGCAGCCTCCTATGTGCCAAAATTAGAACCTTACCTCCAAATGATAAACCATGCTTCCAATCGCGTTTTTATAACAAGACTAATGAGTCTCAGCTAAGCATTTCAGACTTGTCTGGCATTAGCAGTGGCCATCTACTGTGGGGCTACACTCCATATGCTTGGACCATTAAGGAGGGGGAGGTGAGGGTGAAGGAGAGGAAAGAAGTTGGAAGGAAGACAAAGGTTCTTGAACCTTACCATCCAAGCACGAACGATGACTAAAATCTCCACAGAAGGAATCCTAGCTGCACCTCAGTTAATTGCAAAATGCCATCTGAATTCATGGGAGTTACTGTTGCCCCCGAAGAAATTGGCAGATTATTCTGATGTGCCTTGACCTGAATCTCAGTTTGGTCACTGCCTATGTGGGACTTCTGAACCCAGTAAGTGATATTTATCCCAACAGAGGTTACAAGCTCCACAACTCAGCGAATTAATAAAGGCTTTGAAAACAGCTTGTTTTTAATAACACACATCTCCTCAACCAAGCCACCAAACAACCTTGATTTATTTCCAGATTAGCCAGAGCTGTATTTTAGTACATAATTATTTTATTTATGCAGCATTTTAGCACCCTTTTTTAGGAATGTAAGTTGAACCTGCTCTTGCACAGACTGGCTCAAATCTAGCAGTGGATCTCCCTAAAACAGGAAGGTATAATCTTTGCACTGGTCTCCTCCCTCTTTCCTGATTGCACCAGGCTTATCCCCTCTCTGCCTCTTAGAAGAAACGTATTATCTCACTAAAACCTGCTGGTTTATTGGACTGAAGTCCTGCAAATATATCTTCAGCATGCACTTGAAGTGATGGAACATAAGCTACTGAAAAGTCTCTGAAGCAGTGTTGCTCCTTTAATAAAAACCTTGATCTTAGGGAGGATAAATAGCAAAACAAAATCCCTGTCTTCATAAAGAACTCCAGCAATTTTATTCAGGTTCAGTAACATGTTTCAAATTCAAACAAGGCAAAGCGCTGTGTATCATTACAGAGAAGAAACACAAATAAAGCATAGGATCCATTTGATCACATCTCTTCCTTTGTATTTTCTGTGTTCTCGCCTTGTCCTGTAATAATGAATATCTCTGTTTTTTCTGAAGAGCAGGCTGCACAGCCTGGTTGCATAAGCATTTCCAGACTGCCAGGTTTATAAACTCATCTGTGTTCCTTCCTTTACATCTGTATGAGAGGAACGTGTGCAATTTTCACTGCTCTGGTAAATCAAACTGCTCAAATAAAAAAAATACTGTTCTTTTAAGTGCATTAGACAATAGGCCATTTCCAGTGAAAAACAATACTACAGCAGTTGTCTCGAGGTGGCTTTTTTTTTTTTGTGGAGTTTTTTGGTGGGGTTTTTTGTTTTGGTTTGGTTTTGGTGGGTTTTTTTACCTGCTACAAAATAGCTCTGGTTTTATTTCCATTGAGTCAGTCACTGCAGAAAAGGTAATCACTATAATCACAGCAAAGATTTCTGTTTGTCTAGGGCGCTTAAGTGACTGCCATCACCGTAGTGTCTGAGCAGCTTTCAGAGAACTCGTGTTTCATGGGATGCTTGATGTGGACTAACTTTGTTTAATTTATAAAGCAAATCGTTGTGTCTGTGACTTGCACAGTCATCTCATCCACTTCTACAATTAATAACCAGGTTTTATACTGAGACTACTTCCCACTCCAAGGTGATAAAGGAGAGATGGAGAAAATAAAGCTGTGAACTTTTAAAATATTTGTTTCTCTCTCACGCACTGTCACTTGAATACCACACACCATAACTGAAGTTTATTTATTCTTCTATGTCTAACACAAAAGCTCCATTTGCAGAGATCAGGTAGCACCCAAATAATACAGTGATTTATCAAATTATTATCTCTTTGCACATATTTGGTAAGTAATGGACTTGCAAGCATATCGTAGATAGAGATGCATGACATATGAATGTGTTACACAAAAATATATTCAGGTGTTCACGCACATAACAGTTATTAAGAATGTAGCTTTATGCCATTGGCTTGGGTGAGATTTTGCCTTTGCAATAGGGACATGGTCAGCTCTGTGGACACTGAAAATGTATACTTCTGTAAATCATAAATTATTGTTTAATACAAATACTTCTATGTACATAGCTAATAAATTCTTCAGCATGTATCTGCAGGAAACAGAGGGGTTATTTGCAGACATACCGGATGCTTGCATTCAACTTACTCTGAAATGTATAGTTTTCCAAAAAGAGGTTTTACACTTTCCCTTCCAAACTTTTCCTTCCTTTCAGGATGTGGCAAGCACATCCACACACAGAGGGCTCTCTCCCCAGCCCAGTCTGGCTGTCCTGACTTATGGCACGTAGATGCATCGGGCTGAGCCACTGCCTAAACTGCACTTAAACAGTATCTTAATCATTCTCACAGTCCAATAATATTTCTTTGGGTACCCTAAGCATAAAATTAATAAAGAAATGATACATAGCATCTGCCCATCTAAGTAAACAACTAAATAGGGACATGGGACATGAAGCCCTTAGTATTACATATCTTCCCACAGTCAAATCATGCAAATTCTCACTTGATTTCACCTGCATGAACCTATTTATTTTTACTGACCATCAAGAAAGTAGTCTTTAAAAATGACGTGTTGATGTTCTGTCATTTCATTTGTGGTGTTTTGCTTAATAAGGGACTAACAGTGAAAGAGTTACAATTCCTCCAAGTCAGGTCCTAATAAATACACACGTTTGTTCGGAGGAGGTGGCAGGGACGAACTATCACTTAGCTTCCTATAGTTTCATTGATAAAAATGATCTTGGAAGCAGGAGAATATATTAATTTTTTCCTTTTGGTTTTTTTTTTTTTTATCTAGAAGTCTGGAAGACATTTCTAAAATAGATCTATTTTCTTTTCATTCTGCAGAATAATGCATGAATGATTATAACATATGCTCTATCTCCAGTTTTTTCAACCAGTGGAAAAGTGCCTGACACAATAATCACAACTTGTTGGGTTTTCAATCTGATGCTGTCCTATTTTATCATGGTAGTTAAATGTCCATTCTTGTTCGGCGTGATAAATGTTATGGCCATTTAACAGTACCGAAAAAGAGAGACATGTTAAACCAAATATTGCTTCAGATTGTGTCTTTTATTCTCCTTTATCATCATATCTTAATTTATAGTATAATCATCATTATCACAACTGTCAGCCTCATTTAACCTTCCCTGCTCTCCCATGATTCTCCGCTGTCAGGCCTGATTGCCTGCCTTCTGCTGACGGGCTGATAATGCCTGACTGATTAGCCCTCCCCGAGAAGAAGACAATGATATATAGAACTGCGCCGCTCGCTCTATATATTAATGAGGAGCTGGCAAAGCTTTGATAAGGCGGTGGAATAATCCATCAGCCAGAGAAGGAGCTTGTAAAACTGGTGGAACATTTCATGGGAAAAACACCTGGGAAGGATGTAATGACCCGGCAGCTAAATACCTCTCAGCCCTCTTTCCCCTCTTGTAATTAACATCAGATAGCTGCCTCGTGGATAGCGCCCGGCCAGTTATCGGTCCCCAAATCCCGCTTTACACTCTCCCCTTTTTGCACCCAGGGCTTTAGGCCTTTACAACAGTATTTAGCGAGCAGGCAATTAATAGCTCATTTTCCTTGGCGTTAGGAACTGTTTATCTTCTGAACTAGCTCTTATCGCAGACCGTTACCTATGAAAGGCGAGAGTCATCGGCGTTTTTGTGCTCTAGTTGTTACACTTACTCAGCAGAGGCCTGCTTCGCCATTAGATACAAAGCTTCTGATGGCTACTTGAGTTTGAATGCACTGTTATTACAGGTATTATATGAAATTGCTTGTGTTATGTGAAGGGGATTATAGAGGTTCTGGATCAATAACTTCAGTGGATGTTGGGAGTGATTACAGTGCTCTGTCAATTTTTCCCATTTGGCTGTCAGTACTGATTTACAACACACCACCTCTTTTATTCACATCAAATCACTCATTTCATTGGTAAATTCTATATATCTCAATTTACTTTAAGTAGCTGATTTGTGTAAAATAAAATGACTTCCTCTCTTCGGTGTATGTGAGGGTGCGTGCGCACGTATACACACAACAGACATAACCCTATAGAGCCATGAAAGGCACCGACATTTCCAAAGCTCTTTGTCCTCTCGGAAAGGACAACATGCAACATCATATAGGTCACCTAAATAAAAACAAATACATGTAGTGGAAACATTTCTCCAGTGGATAGCTTTTTTTTTTATTTAAAAATGTAGTGTGCTTTTCTGTTCCTTTGCACAGAGGGGCGATGGGCTGAGGTGCGAGTGTTCAGAGGATGCAACTGAAGTATTTTACACTGCTGGAAAACAAACAAATAAACAAAATAACTTGAGGTGTGGGGTTTTGTAATAAAGAAATGTAGGACTGGATAAACAGCGCAAAGAAATTGCCCCTGGCGTTTCAAGCTTCAGACTTGAAGCTCAATGCAGAAGGTCCATCCTGAAGAAGGGGGCTCAAGCCAAAGACGTGGAGAACACTCAGGAGACCCACTCCATAAGACCGCTTGGATAGATTTTACAGTACTGATGGAAGTTCCTAAGAGGAAGTACTAGGCATTTGGCAAAGGCTTACTGTGAAAGGAATTGCATTTTTAAAGAAAGTATCAGGCTTCCTGTTTCCAGAGACTTTTTTAGAAGTGATAAAGGTTACTGAAAAAAGCAGAGGGCTCCTAGAAATGACCAGTAATAAATTAGGTTTGACAAGAGGAGGAGCAGTGAGATGGAATGTGATGAAATAGTCAGGTATTTATGTACCTGTTGAAATTCTGCATTAGAAGACAGGGGCATAATGTGCAAGCCTTCTAATCAACAGTGCAGAAGTGCAGATATAATGTTTCCATTTTGATGTTTATGGACTTGTTTTATTTCATGTTGCGGTGCATACGTATGTCTTCTGCTCATTCTGGAATAAAAAAGGTATCAGTGTTTTCTATTAACCTTGACTTATAAAGGGCCCTGTATTTTTTTTTAAAGTAGCAAGCACTTTATAGGAACAGTCTGCAAAGAGCAAACAGATAAAACCTAACAAAAAAATCTCTAATTGCATATGATTCAAAGAGTAAAGTTGATTAAAAAAATGGATTTACCGACTATTCACTCAGACACCTTCTGGATGCAAAAGACATTACACTGAAGCAATAGAGTATAGAATCTAGAAAAATATATTTATCGTCATTCCTGGAATAGAACGTTTTCTTTCATTTTATCATTATTTCCATTAAAGTATACAGATTAACTTTCTTAGATTTACAACCTTCAATCTTTTTCCTTGGGTGCAACATATTTCCTAATATAATCTAGAGATTTTAAAACACGAAAATGAAGAATGATGCTTAAAAGCTAACAAGTAAAAGCTCTACATACTGTGTCTGGATTTCTGAATAGTCACATTAGCCCAGCTAACACTGTGTTCTGGAATACTATACAGAAGTAAGAGATCACTGAAGTAATCTGTTTCTTAGAGTCTTAACACAAGTGCTTCCAGAGGAGTGGTTAATACTTTTGCTTATACAAAACAAGCCCACAGATTAGACATTATAATTATGCTAGTATTAAAAATTAACTGGCAAAAAAAGGGTAAGGAAATAAAACCTCTTTCTCAAAACATTCAATCATTGGAAGCATTAAGAAAATAAAGATGGGTCAAAAACATTACATCCACTCATCTTTTGAAAGGCTGAGCTGGTTGCAGGCAGAAGTAACTCTCAACCAAAATTCAAAGCTCAAAGTGACAATTTAACAGATAAGCCACAAAACCACAGACTGCTATCCTTATTTGCACTGTATTTTATCAGCATATCAAGAGCAGTTTTGCCAATATATCTTGTGGGCTGAGCCAGTGCTTGGCAGAAGTAGCATCAGCAGCACTGACTCCTGACTTGCCCACAATTTGAGTTATTTGTGCTTTAAAAAGTTACAGCTGAATAACCTGCACTGAGACCTAGAGAACTAAGCTTGAGTTCTGCAAGGGCTCATGTATCTACCCTTGCGTCATAGGTAGCTTAATAAATCAAACATTTACATGTATTTTGACTCCACGACATTTGGAGCACGTATGAGGATGCATGCTGGATTTGAATAACTTGTTAAAGAAAGATTTACAATAGCCAAATTAAGAATTCTGGTGTGGCTCTAGCAAAGTCATTACATTGTCTTGGCCAAAGAGTGTATGTCACCCAGTGTCCTACAAACATGCATTTACATATGGAAAACAATAAAAGCGAAGACAGTGGTACACTATATTGGTAAAAGGTTACCAATATACTTAACTATTAAATAGCAATTCCTTCCAGCAAAGCACAGAGTAAACAGAAAGTTATAAGAAATTTAATATTGCCCCCTACCATAAATTTATCGATGTGTGTTTATGGGTCTCAAAGTAGGTATATGGAGTTAGTCCTGCTTTCAGTGCAAACCTGCAAATAAAATTTCAGTGGTAGGAGTTTTTCTTCAAACTTTCTTAATCCTAAACAGATGTGTAGTATCTCAGAAATGTGTTTTATTACCCTGGTCCCTTTGTCTTAAAGCACACATTCATGGGTCGTGCTCTTTTGTGCTTCAGAAGTGCTCGGTTTTGTCTGCAGCATCATCTTCTGCTCATTTACTCAGTCAAGCTATGTTAACTGTGATAATGTTTTTTGGGAGAGAGGTGTTGGACGTAGTGTAAGGGATGTACTGCCTTGTGCCTGTTAGCTTTCCAGCCAAGACTCTTTACTCCCTGCATCCTCCTATGGGGAGCTGCTCCTGCCACCTGTACCAGCATATGGAGAATGGACATCTCTCTCTCTCTTCAGCTAGGTGAAACCCTACAAGCGAGCATGGTCTTCTGGTTTACAAAGAAAATTTAGACTTCACAGAAAGTTTCCCACCTTGGTTGCCTAATGCAAGGTTGGCTAAAGCCCTGAAATATGTACAGCAGGGATCCGATTCTCAACAGTAGGCAAGGTCAAACTCAAGGCTGCTACAAACCTGATCACCATAAAACCTTGAGAAGGCTTTGAAAAAAGTTGTAATAAGTATTCCATCAGTTTTAATTCACGTGTATTGTTTGTAAATCTCTGTCATGCTTAAATGGCATTTTTTAAAATATACTGCAGAAATGAAAGGCAGAAAAAGTATTGTTTTGATGAAAGCTTGAGAACCTCATACAGTTATACAGCTCCAGTGTTCAGGGGCTGTGAGAAAGAATAAACAATTACAATGCTTGTGATGAAGCTGTCTGCCAGGCTGGGGCTGTGGGCTAGATGCTGGGAGATGGTGAATTAAAAACTCTCAGGGTAATAAATATGAACAATTTAAGAAGTGACTGTGTGACTATGTGAATGGTTAATGACATAGAAAAACTTCTTCTAAGATTAACAAGTAAAAATGAAAGTGTTTCTTTTCCAAGAAACGTAGAAACTAAAAATATCTAAATCATAATTCAGTTCACTCTATAACACAACCGTTTTTTACTGTCTTCATGTACTGAAACTAGAATAACTTTATAAAATTCTTTTCCCAAAGCAAATTTATCCATCTTTTGCTGAAATAATGTTTTCAGGGTGTTTGGATAAACAAATTCAGTCAGGATATTCTTTGGACCTTACTGTGGTCAGTTCTTACAGAAAAAAGCTCTGAGCTAAGATCGTGTGTCTGCAAAAGCCACAGGGATTGCTCCTGCTGATTGTCAACACTTGTGACTTGCCTAAATAGGTAAACTTGGTTGTCTTACTTGCCTAAACAAGCAACTACTGTGTTTGAGATGGGTGAGGGTCTCCAGGCTGGCTCTCAGTGTTGGTCTTCCCTTATCTCCTGCATTATGCCTGCCAACACCATGAGGGGAAATGGCACAAAGCTGTGCCAGGGCAGGGTCAGATTAGCTATTAGGAAAAAAATTTTCACTGAAAGAGTTGTCAGGGCCTGGAACAGGCGGCCCAGGGAGGGGGTTGAGTCACCATCCCTGGATGTGGTTAGAAAAACGACAGATCAGGTACTTAGGGATATGATTTAGCGTAGGACGGGAACGGTTGGACGTGATGATCTTAAAGGTCTTTTCCAAACTTGTGATTCTGTGATTCTGTGACTCAAATGGTTCTGGCTGTCCAAGTTTAGGCAACTCAAGCAAGACTGGCAGCCAGAGAAATGGGTCTTCTAATTAGATATTTGCTGCTGAGTGCTGCTCGGTAGCTTGCAAATTAATGGTTCTCTGCACTACCCTGTATGGGTAAGGCTTCTATTCACTTGAATAAACCTACTGAAAAAAACCCTGATAATTGCTAAAATTCCACTTGAGATTTCTTCTGCACAACAGATTTGGCAAAACTGGGACCTAGGTATTTGTTTCTTTGCTACAGAGTGGTAACTGTAGATTGCAAAAGTCAAATGGTTTGGTCAGTCTCACATGGGCGGCAGGTTCAGGGGTTATGCTTCATGATTTTCAAACCAGTGCAAGAAATGTAAAGAAAATATCTTCAAGAATCTGATTTTATAATTGTTAAATCATACTTCAGCAAGCCACTTCATTTATGAGACTGTGGTAAAGATGTTTTTTAAAATCTGTCTGCACTTACACAAGGTGAAAATTACACAGAACTCATGGTGAAATGCAATTTTACATGGACATGTCTTCCTTGAAACTGGAACTATATTTGCATTGCTGATCGCTGTGTAACACAAGAGATTTTTGCTACAGCCAAGAAATGTCCTGAGAAGTGTGGGCTATTTCTCCCAACCGCCCTGTGCAGCAACATCGGGACAGAGTTCCTACTTAGATGCAGGAGACATATAAGGAGGAAAATGTAGGCAGCAGCTTGTCACTGTACTGAGTCATTGTCAATACTCTTTCCCACAAGTAACAGTTGTTTGTTTTGTTTGTTTGTTTTAATTTCTACTACCATCTCTGCCCCATCTTCACATAAGGACATTTTAAAATATGTCCTCTCTAAAGTCCTACAGCTCTTCTTCTCCATCCCTCCCCACAGATCACTGCACTCCCAGAAGTCACAGAAGGTCAAGTACTAATGCCCTGTGGCATGTAATACTACAAAAGTGGAGCGGGGCTAGAAGGCTCTTGGGAGCCTTGCCGCAGATAATCCTTGAGGGCACTTGTGCACACAGAGTCCTGAGACAGTGTGAAAGGTCTGGAAAACACAAACCTCTGGTTTTCATTTGACAAAAGTACATTTTGAAGAAGATCAGATCAGTAAGACAGAGCAGCCTACCCTGGGATGAGCCTTCCTGAGCCTTCCTGAAGATGAAGTGTGATTGTGAGGCTTCTGCACATTCACTGGAGGTGAGTGTGCCACTCCAGCCATTCTCGTGTCAGCACACTGTGCTTAAGCAAGAAATCCTACTCATTTACAGGTATGATTTACCTGTTGGTTAGATGACCGTATCTTGTGGTTTCAGTTTCAGTGCTGAAACTGTGTGATGTGCAAACTAGGATACGCAAGCAGGCTTTCAGCTCAACCTGAACTGCTTTGGTCTACTTCAGAAATGCTTCTGAATGAGTCTCAAGCATAGCTGAGGGTTTTGTTTAGGCCCTTTGCTATGAAGTTTTCCATTCAACACAGGGTTAGGATCCCATGTTTAAATTCTAGTCTTTGCTGTCAGTCTCACCTTTCTCTGCTGTAAAATGGGAATCATGACTTTTTTTTCCCCTTCCCCGCAGGTGAAATGCCATGAAGGACTGCAGACTGCCAACCACCATGTCCATTATTTACAATAAGGCAGGCTTCCCACTAAAGATGGGGCTGCCCACAGCATTAGCCTTGGGTAGTTGATTTGCAGGGGACCTATAGGAATATCTTTCCTGGGCTTGGGAACAGGAAACCAAAGCTAACGGCTCAGAGCCTGACCCCTGTGTTACCTGTCACCCCAGGTAAAGAGGAGGCTGGTTTTCTTGTTCACAGGAGTGTTCCCACTCTATGGGAGAGCCTGAAAGCGGGCACAAAACCTAAATATCCTACCCGATGCCACTTAGGGTCTCTGCCGAATGTGCATGTTAAAGAGGGGTTGCAGCGGAAGCGTTCACTAGGACATAAGGTATCAACACAAGGAATTAATAAGAAAGGCTAGTAACAAACATGGTGATCAAAATCTTCCCATGCTCTGTTTAGCTCAGTGTTTGCATACGACTGTCAGAAACCCATCAGTGTCCATTTTCCCTAATTTACAGGTCTGGATTTTTCCACACATATGAATATGCAAGATGAATGTTTTATCAAGAACAATATCCAGTTCTTTGAAAACAGGAAAATATCTGAGGTGCCAGAAAGCCTGGGGATACATTTAACCAAAAGTTTCACCTGAAATTCTAATTCTGGAAGCACAGGACAAAATCAGGCTAAATCGCAGGATCCCCTCTCAATACAAATGTTCCTATGTTCCTCCGATCAGGACCTACAGCAAATCCAGAAATAGTCAACTTCGTCCTGATTTCAGCTATTTCAGAGATGTATGCTTCTCCCCTTCTCCTTATGACACCCGTGTTCCTGCAGAAAACGGAACAAAAAGGGCGCTCAATGGATTTTCCTTCTTAGCGTGGGAACACTGGGTTATCAGTTGCGCACCTGGTATCAGGAATCGGAACTTGCCCTTTCCAGCAGTGATGCTCACATCAAACGGTGGCCTTAGAAAACCTTATGTTTACCCCTTGAATGCTATGCCTATGCATTTGAATGAGCACTCCCCACTGAAAAGCATAAGTCTGATTAAATTGAGACGAGTCCAGTATTCCGATCCTTCACTTAGTTTATGGGTGAACAGATACTTCAGGTTTTTAACTGCAGGTGCATTCCCCTCTGTTAACAAATGCCAATCGATCTTAATTTAGTTGCTATATTCCACAGTGGTTTAGTTTGAACTCTTTTCTGATAGGACAAAGTTATTCTTTTTTTTAAAAACATGGTAATCTATGTGGGTGAAAACAGCAATGGGGAATTTCTGTGTGACACATTTAATAGTTCAAATGAAAAATAATTGAATACTTTGCAGCTCAAAAGTGGTTTATCACCATGGGTATTGCAGTGTTTAGTGTTACTTAGTTTGACCATGTTAAAGCAAGAATGGATTGTTCAGTTGTGAAGCATATTATTTGTGGTCTATTTAGTCTGCTGTTTCTTCCAGAGAAAAATCCTCTTTATTTGGAGTAGAAAGCTCAAACCAAAATGTGTAGGGAGGGTAAAAGCTTGCCATAATAAGCCCTTACCTAAGGTGAAAACATTACTATTTTGAAAAACAAGATAATTTGGGAGTCTGCCTACACTTACCGATTCCAAGCAAAAGTGACACTTAGTACCATCTTAGCTGCTAAATGTTTTACAAGTCAGCCTTCTCTCTTTTTTGTTGCTGCTGTTGCCAATCTTCTGTAATCAACTTGATGAAATTGATCACGGAATCAGGTATTTTATTATCGTGATGATAATAAGCTTTCAGATCAGCACGCATTTTTTGACTTTGTTTTCTAAAGCATCCCAGTCCCTGTGAAGGTTCATTAATGCCACGTAACAAACCTGTGCCTTTGGGGGCAGCATTCTGTAATCTCTACTTACAATTCTTTTAATATCCCTCACCCTAAACAATGTCAGGATCCTCACCTTAAAAATACCCCTCCCACACTGACCGATAACTTTGAAAACTGATGCCTTTTGGACGGTGAGAGTGACAGGTTTGGAGACACTGTTCCTTGAAACAGCACCAAAGATGCCTAATCCATTTTCTAGTCCTGTAATAATCAGATTAAAATTCAAACACACCAAACCATAGCTTCCCACATGTAGGCAAGCACACAAACACCTCACGGCTACAATGTAACCAGCTGATTAGAAGCTGCTTTTATTTCTTTTATTACAAGTTTTGCTCAATTTTAACCCTGAGATTTGCTTTATAGGGAAGTGTCTGCATACCGCCTTCCTTTTGTCTCAACCAGAGGGTTTAATAGCTAAAGTAACTGAAAAGGACTAGCACCAGAAAGGCTTTGGTTACCAGAGTAACCGTAAAAACAGACCCCAGTCTCCATGGCAAAGAGAAAAGCTATTTGCTGCAGCCTTTTCAGACCTTGAACAGACACTGACAGTTTTCCTATAATCAGTGCAGATTATTTGTCGCAACTAACTATATTATAATGTTAACTATAGGAGGTCTTTGAAAATATGCAGTGTGAAAAAGGAAATAAATATAAAGATTTTTTTTGCTAGGTTAGGTGTGACTGTATCATACATTTAAAAATGTTAACGTAAATCAATCTAACATTGTATTCCAACGAAACCACCTCCTGCCTAAGGTTTTCCCCCTTTCTGTTTTGTTTTCAAATTTCAGTGGGAAACCTGTGCCTTTTGGGGTGTTTGAACACCTAAGATCCTGGTGAAGAAGTTCTCACAATGAAGGTATATGCTATAGTTCTACTGCGTGCTGCCTTCTACATGATTCTCCAAATACTATGCATCAGTGATGTTTTGTCTTATCTGAATTACTTGATAGCTGATTCTTCCCGGTGTCTGCTTCAGGATATGTTCAAATTGCACAATATATATTTTGAAAAAGATCTCTGTAATTCATGGGTCTACAAACCCTGCAATACAATTACCTAAATTACCAGTGCACATTGTAAGTGCTCCTTGTGGCTAATCATTCTGTCCTCAGTGAATTGTCTGACTTGCCAGTGGCTTATTCTCTGTAACAGCACTGTGCAGTCTCTGTCCTCCAATGTCTGCAAGCGGAGTCATTAAGTCCAGTATGAGTTATGATGAAACTTAAGTCTTTTCCATTTTTAACTATATATATTTAAATAGCTGATGACTGCGTCACGGTGAGATACGCTACACCTTTATTTCCCAGGTAGCTTAGCTCAAAAGGAAAAATTTTAAGTGAGCACTCATTCAGCGTTTTAATGAGTGAGGTAAAAGCATAATGAATAGACAAAGCAAATATTTAGCAGAATAGTTCATTTCAAAATGTGTAGGTCCATGTCTAAAATAATGCCAAAACACACACAACACCTAAGGTGTGTATGTGTGGGGGGGGTGGGGGTGGGGGTAGAGGGCATTTAAAAAAACCAAATTGACCTAATCTGCTCTGGATTTTATCAGCAACATAAATTTTAGGTACATATCTTTAAAATTGCAGTCAAAAAAGTAGTATGGGCAACATATGTAGCTAGAGATGTTTATTTACTTATTACAGACATCCATTAAGGTAAATTGAAATATTAAAAAAAATACCAAAACCCTAGGAAATTCAGTATATGTCCTTCAAACTACTCAATAAAATTAGCCAAAAATTATATTGCAAATACAAATTCAAATACAAAATGATGCTTTTATTTGAAATAAAGCAAAAGAAATATGCTAATTATGTTAGGCTTATTTTTCACTCCCTGTATCTCTGTTGTAGAGAAGCAAAGACTTGTCTAAAAAACAGAATGAAAACTATTGCCAGATACCTCTCATGTCAAAAGGAAAGAGAGCTTTTATCACCTTGTATAATACCTTTGCTTTAAAGGAAACTGAGGCAAAGATTTATTTTATTTTTTAACCTAAAGCCACAAAGTCTTGAGTATCAAATCTAAGGAAAGGACTCAACACACCATGACCCCCATGCCAGGGCCCAGGATGCGATTCTTCACCTTTCCTGTAAAAGGCCATGTTTTTGAAGTGTCTTCTGTGTTTTGATGCTGAAATGAAAGGCACACAGCTCTGTGAGCTCAAGTAGACTCATTTCTGGAAACGAGAGGGGGAAGATTAGCAGTAGAAGGGTTGGAGCACTTCTCTTTGGAATCAGGATGCATATTTTTAACTGGAGGCATTTTCACTCAAATTAAAAAAAAAGAAAGTTTCACTGAGGGATGAAAAGCAGAGTTTACAGGAGTAAGGACTACAGCAGTGAGATCATAATTTGTTTCATCTGTTTGTCTTAAAAATGGCACCTTCACATGATAGAGACGCAAAAAGAAAACAAAACCCAACCCCACTGTCTTATTAAAATCTACTCATTTCATTTAACTCTTTTCTGGAAAAATGTTATCAAGAGTGCCTAAAACAGCAACAGATTGAGCAGCCAGAAGAAGCGGGGACAGAAAACACTACCTTTTCCAAAATGACAAGCCAGTGTATTGGGGTTAGAAGATGATGAAAAAAGAAAGAAATAGGAAAGGTCCCCAGAACAGAAAAAATGGTGTGCTGCTACCCTGGACCATGGAAGATGTGCACCTGCACTACCGCCTGCAAAATCTCTTGGCTTTTCTAGATTGCTGCCTCTCGCTAGTGCCAAAACTTCTTAGAGCTTCCCGAAAGTCCACCAGTAATTCCCTAAGGCAGGCTCTTAGAGGAATCTCTAGGCATCTGAACTTCAAGTCCCTATTCCAAAGACTAGTTGTAGCCAGAGAGATCCATCCAGAATAGCTAACAGCCAACAAGGTAGGCAGGTTTGCCTGCAGGAGAATGGCAAAGCAAACTTTCAAGCTTCCTACAGTTCAACTAGTTGCCTGGATTATGAAGCTATTGGCTGCCCTCAAGTATTTCTTTTCTCTTCTGCCTTCTTTGTCCAGATGGGGATTGAGATGTTTGGGAATCTCAGAAAGTTTTGAAAGACCCTGTGCCACGTCTCTAGACTATCAAAGAATAACAACACCTTCAGTTTTATCAGAAGAGACTTCCTGCTCCACCAGTTCACCCCGTGATTCCTAGGATACAGGAAAATGTCTTCTGAATAGTAAGGTGAAACTAAAACCTTGTGACCGAGGCTAATATTTTAAATTGGTCCTCAGGTACGTGAAAGGGTAAATGTACTTCACCAGATAGCCTTTTCTATATGGATTATGGGGACTTTTTATGTTACATGCTGAAATAAGTCTCTTGAAGATAAAAGGCACAAATGTAAAAACAAGTCCATAACAGATAAAATATAATGTTGAATTCTAAGTATAATGATGAGCACTCCTGATGCCCCTTATATATTTAAAATTGCCATTCAGTTGCATTGAATGTAATTCATGCTATTTTTCCAAAGTATAATCCCACAAGGGTTTTGACCAAACAAAAATGCTCTAATGACTGCAAATGGTTCAAATATTCTGTCCAGTGAGTTGAAGTTAAGTGATAAAAGTTTCCATGTTAAAAGAAATAATAAGTGGAATTTCACACATATTATAGTAATTGTGAAGCATCCAATTTACATAGAAATAATGTAAAAGAATTCTGACCATGATGGTTTAAGTGAATCATTACATGCATCGCTGATACATTTAGAAAACTGCAGCATGCCAGGTATGTTTCTTTTAGCATAATAAGTCTTGTAATGGAGCCTTTAAAAGCCTTAAATGTATAGTTAGATTAACCTTTCTGTTTGGATTAAAAAAGGGAAGAAGAAGAAAAAGAAGAAGAAGAAAACAGATAATCATTAAATAGCCAATTAAACCAACATTCATTTCCCTTTCCAAGTTCATACAGTTTCTTTCGTCTGTCCCTCTCTCCAAGAAACATTTTGTTATTTACACTGCGTTCACATTTAAAATAGCTTGGCTATGCCAATGTACTTTAGATCCATAGGAGTTCAATTCTCTTCCCTGGATCAGTTGCAGTTCACAGCAGCACGGAGGTGCCCATGCTCAGGTGGACATTCCAAAGGAGCTGTTTTGCACAGATTGAGACTGTAATACAACTGTGAGATCTAAGGACTCAGGCATCAAGTGGAGGAAGCCCTTCACCTACACAAATTGCACCACCTATTCTATAGGCAATCAAGAGCTGAGAAGTGAGATGTTGTGAGTGTATCTTCAGGAGTCGTCAACTAAAAGTGCCAAAACAAATTTTCAACACAACGCGTGGGGAAAGTACCTTGCCTGGGAAAAGTTAAAGAGCTAGATTTTGTTATTGGGATTGTACATCTGCAGGTTTTTTAAAATTATCGACCCTGTTCTGTTCTTTTCAACACCTCCTTTTCTGTTTTAGACTCTACCTTTCTGTGCTTTTTTTTAGGATGAGAAAGGTTTCTCTGGTGCTATGGAAGATTTGCTGAAAACAATAAATGAAACAAATCAATCAATTCCATATCCCAAAGAAGTGCATTTTTATTATCACCACTGCAGAGCTCTGAAAAACATCTTAAATTACATGTGAAGAAATTTGAACATCTCATTGGCAGTCCCTGAAAATCAGACCTCTCTCCCAGGCTGTTTCACCCCTATTTGGGTTTTTTTTTCTTGTGTGGTCTGTGATTATCACACCATTTGTCTTTTCTGTTTCCTTCAGACCTCAAGGGAATGCAAAATAATACAGATCCCAGAAACAGATTTGGATTGAATTTGATTCTTTCCAAGAGAGAGTTCAAACAGCTAAAGAGGGTCACAGAATCAATACGCTCAAAAAACATGGGCATTTCAGAGAAAAACTCAGGCAGGATACGAGGGGGAAAAGCAGCTGTTGTCCCCTCTTCACCTTCACCCTTCCACTGTTGCCGCTGCCCTTCTTTTTCCTATTTCCCTCCCTTTTGGAAGCTGCTTTCCATTCTCTTTTTTTTTGTGTGTACCCCTCCTCCTGCAGCTAGCCCTCTCCCTTGCCGGCTTCGGCTCTTTCCCAATGCTGGCTTCCTCCTCTGCCTCCACCGCAAGGCTTGTGCAGCTCTGCATGCTAATGCACAGGCATGAGATCACAGGCTGACTTCAGGTTTTAAAGACACTTCTGTTCACTAAAAAAAAGCCAACAAACAGACATGCAACCTGACTACTTTCTGTGATACTTCATGCTTCTAAGCAATCACTTTGGAGCATGATGGAGAGGCAGTATAAATGGACACTAATTGAAGCAAATCTAAGACTCTGCAAGGTGGAGTATTTTTTACTATTTCCAAATAAATACAGAAAAACAACACCCCAGCTTTTATAGTAACAGGTAAATTTACAAGTGAATCAGTCCAAGCTGTTTACTCGTGTTCTCACTCCATTACTGTGGGTATAAAGCGGTGATGCCTCCTTCCAACTACTCTTACCACAAATAAAACTTAAAAAGCACTACAGACACTTCTATGACAACTTTTGTAGCATGCATTGAGACAGTAGTAATATTCATTTAACTGCTGTTGTATTGGCTTTTGTTTGTTAGTGTTGTAATTCATGTCAGTTCCCACTGGAAATGCTCCACATAGTAACATACAAAGGCAGCAGCCTTCACAGTTATCTTCTCTACCTTCAGGAAGCATCAGGTTGAATTTGTCATTTGCCAGCTCCAAAATGGGTGTGGAGGAGACCACAAAGCAAAACAATATGCAAGCTTGAACACCTTTAGCCCCAGAGCGTCAAACACTGCCATGGCCCTATTACAGCATGGAATTAAACCCAGATCTTCTCCTCCTGGAGTCACCGAAGATGAAATATGGCTGACAAATGTAGCCTTCCTGTGAGATCCACCTTAATCTCCAAATGTCATTCCACAAGGACACAAGTCACCTACAGGAGCCAAGTTATACCCGACAGCCTACTGCAAATATCTTGACCAAGCTAAGGCTCCCAAGATTAGAGGTCCATGCTGGGGAGCTGAATCTCTCCTCACTGAACTTAAATTTTCACAAAATCACAGAATTTAAATTTCCACAGCCAAAGAAAATGTATAGCCATCCTGCTTGCAAAGACATTTAGAAAATATGAGCTGTCTGTAACCAGTACTGATTGAATCTGCTGAGAGCTGGGCTCATCTCTGAGAAATACTCACAGATTAATTCATTATTAATAAGGGTGTGAGTTTTTGTAGCACCCAGGTTTAGATGCTTAGCTGAGCTTTAAAGGGGTAAGGTGGCTGGCTAGCTTCCTTATCTTGCCTACACAGAGTGATCCCTACAGTGATGACAAACTGACATGGATCACTCTCAGTCTTTCTGCAGGGAGTACATAATGACACCGGGATGATCAAGGTGCTAATTTATCCAGTTAAATTCAGTGCATAGTTGTGAGTGGCCTGAACAACATTATTGTCAGTTCTTGCTCTTTGGTGACCTCACAGCAGATCCACAACTTAAAGTCTGCAGGGGGAAGAAGGTGAATGTTGCAGGTGATCAACCCATCAGTGCATTAATTAATACCTTGAATAGTGACGATTGAGACCTCTTTTTTTCATCCAAGAAGGCCTCTACCACTTCAATGGATAGGAAGAAGGAAATAACTCTTGTTAATCAGTCTGCATGACTAAGACAATCGGAGATGTGTACTTGGTGAGGGACCCAGCACAGAAGCTCAGAGCTCTGGGCTGTTACAAGCTACTCCTTGGTCCGAGGTTGGTCACAGACAGCTACAATATGAAGTATCCACCAAGAAAGGACAGCACTACTAATTTTTGTCATTTACCACATATATGCTACAGCAGTTCAACACCAGAGATGATCTCAGAACAGAAAAACATCTTTTCTTCCTGTTTCTTTCATCCTTAAGTGGGTAAAAGTCTTGAGATTTATCAAAAAATTAATGTCCTGGACTGTGAACAAGGATATAAAATGTCAACTACAGAAATAAAATATTTAAATGTTGTGCACAAGCAATCATAAATGGCCCAGTGGAAAGGAAGGGTTTGTACACTTCTCTACCATGAAGTAGCAATTTCCTAAGGCTTGGTTTAATCTCTAATGAAAGGTTCTAGCACTTGCCTGAAGAAGCATGTGAAGCTCTACTGACTTGCAGACCGTTGTTGGTGTGCTTCATGCTAAATGTGTATTTTCCTCAGCATCCTATAAGATGCAAAAATGCTAAAGGTCATTCCAAATTCTGAAAGATGAGCTGAAGATTGAAACAACTCTTTTTTCAGAGATTCCAGCTGATGGCTGAAAGGTTCTTGTAACCTTGTGAGCTAAATAAGGGAAAATCGGGAACATGTTCCACAGTGGAAATGTCAGCATATCAGAAGAACTATTTTAAGAGAACACAAGAGACTCTACCTATATGGACTACTTAGCATGCAGAAATGTAGCATTAAAACTATCCTTCAGTGAGAAACTAAAAGTGCTTTAATTGTTCTTGGTGTCACACTTTGCACGTTCTCTGCCATGACAGAATACCTGTGTTAAATGTAAAAAAATTCTATTTAAAAGGAAACTTATAGAATGAAAAAGCTCTGTTGTAAAAGGAATATTTTATATATATATGTAGAACATATGCCTTCCATCATTTAAATACCTAATCACACAGCTTAGAAGAATAAAGGTCATTTTGCAGTCACTAGACATAGCAGAACATTAGATTTCAACAGACAGCAGGACATACGTAATTTAATTCTCTTTAGTGTAGAACATGTGTAGACCTGAGGAACTAGAAGTGATTACAGTGAAGTTATATTTTTAGCAATGGTTATAGCTGGTCAACACTGCCAGAAATATTCTAGAAATATACCATAAAGCACAGAAGTGTTTCATGGGATCATGTTGCTTAATTGTATGCTTTGATAGAAAGTCATAAAAATTTTACAATTTGTTAAAGAATTAATGCTTCATTCTTATTCAAGAAAAATATTTCAAGAAATGCCTTAAATATCAAAAACAATTTCAGGAGGAAAGTTTGCTGACATTTTTCTAATCGACACTAAAAAGAAATCTTAGCAAAAGGAACCATTTCTCATGAAAAAAACCAAACAAGAAGTTTTGGCCAGTTCTAAAAATGACACAGAACAACACTGCATGCAAGTCAATACTGCAATATTAGCTCTAAGCACCTGCTCTTCAGATGCTAAATCAAAATTGTTTCAATCTGCCCAAACCACACATTTTCTTCCTCATCTTCTTATGAAACATGCAATTTCAGAATGACACTTCTACAATTCTTACTAAAAGCTCAGTTCTCCCAGCTTCATTGACACCATGGTGGAGAAGAAATGCCCAACTTCAGTGGCACAGGGCATCCCTTCTTGATTTACACTGTGATGGGAATGGTCACTGTCTTACAAAACCAGCAGCTTTGACCCCAACTGCTCCCAAAACCAGCTGAAATGAAGTAGGTATTAGTGGGAAGTGATGGCTCCCCATTGCACTAATCGATCTTTTGCAGTGAACTGAGAGAATAGGTCCTGTGGGGATGAAGGGGAAAGTGGCAAGTAAGCACAAAGGCTCCAAGTAGACAGCACTGATTCTTCCTAGTATTTGCCAGCAAGGAAAAAAGGCTCAAGTTAAAGATGTAAGAAGAAATTTATCCTACTTGCAGACCAAAAATTTACTTTTTTTTCCCTTGTGTTGACTGTCAAATCAAACAGTGCTTTTGAGAAGATTTTGGGGTACATCTGGATGTACAAATTTGCCTTGTCTTGCTCTTGCTCTCAGCTGGCTGGATATGAACAAGCTCTAGCACACGACTTGTATAGCTGTGAAAACATGGCATCATGCCCAAGCTGATAAACCCCTCTGGGAACACGACCAGCTTGCAAAACAGACAGGTGAGCATATATTTGTCTGCATCTGGCCGTACCAGTGCATGCTCAAAGATCCATTCATTGCCTACAAGATTCTGTTCAACATACACATACTCAAACCTGCATGTCCCTATATGCATGCAGAATGGATAAAAAAATCATGTCCAGCCATATGAATACACCAAAAAACCCTCCCTTCTGGTCTACTATCTACAAAATTAAAAACTGATAAACAGAGATGGGGAAAAAAATCTAACTAACTTAAATTTTACCATAAAAATATCAGGCATGCAAAATGAATACAAATACCAAAATCTGATCAAGAATAACTCTTGGATTGGGAGAGATTTCTGGGAAACACTACAAAAGAGATATCATATGGTGTAATAACTGCAGTTGTTACAGCACTGGGAGGATGGTGGGTGGTGGCAATTCCAGCAGACTTAGCGGCAGCGGTGGAGGATGTATTAGAGAGCACCAGACTCACTCACAACCAATTAGTAGCATGGAACTGAGGAGAGCACAGCAAGAAGACCTAATAATAAGCATTCTTAAATATAAGAAACTGATGCAGAGGATGAATTAAAATCAAGGCCCATGATTTTTTAGGAAGCCAGTTGTAGTTTACCACCTATTTAGTGCAGTTTCTCCTGCCAGTTGAAGCAATGCTCATTATGTGAGATTAATACCATACGCATTTGAACTCAACTGTGTTCTCCATGCTACTTTTTCTTATTATGATGGGTGTACCTTTTAAGCTAATCAGTAAAAAAAATAAAAAAAAAGAAAAAAGATGATCGTGTTGCTTAGTGCATTTTTTCTCCTATTTTGTACTATAATGAATGCTCATTTAACTCTGAAATGATAATTAAAAACCCTATCAGTTAAAGTGATGACTATCCACAATAGAATCTAGTAATAAGCAAAGGTCTTAATTCTGGGAAAATAGACTGATTATTCAATAAAAATTAAAAGAGAGATAATTTTTTATTTAGATTTTATTTCATTCCCATTCTTATAAAAAACCCCAAGTTCTTTTCTGGAAATGGAACAAATTCCAAGTAAATAATTATGACATTCCTAATAAGACCAATGGATAAAAATCGAAGGCTAACCATTTTTCAAGGAGCAAATCACTTTTGTGACCAAAAAATAAGAAGGGCTCTGAACAGTTTCTAACAACTCAGTTGTGTTTGTAACTTGCATTCAGTTGAGAGCTTCAGCCAAAAATAACACCCAACGACTTACCATCCCCCACCCAAAAAAACCCCACCTCAACAAAAATTCAGAAATTGAATAATTATTTGCTACAGCATTTCTGAAATATTTAACTTTATCAGGTCAGATTTACAAGTGATGTTATAGTTTCATTCATATAACTGCTAGTCCTGCAAAAATTGATACTAGTTCATTTTTATGCCAGTACAGCTTCAATTTGCAAAAGGCAATCTCAGTTTGCACTGTTCAGTGGATTGCTACTATTTATATTGAGAGGTGACAAGAGAAGCTTGCTAAAAATCATTTTTTAAAAAATTGGGATTAACCCATACATTCAATTTGTGTGACCTAGCATATAATTTCATTGTGGTTTTTTAAAACTTCTTTTACGCAGCCATTTCATTTCAAAGAACTTGGAATCATAGAAAGCAAAGACCAGATATCATGATAACAAATGTAATTTACTTATAAATTACAGAGTAAAAATGAGAAAAAAGATCAGCTGAGTAAATTCTACAGTTTTGCTCCAGGTAACTATGTGAAATTGTTGGTAAAAAGAGAAGTACACCTCTGAGTACATTTATTTTGAAAAAAAACTGGGCAAAACCCTGGCAAAGTAAAAGAAGATGGGGAAGGAATATTACTGTTTCTCTACTGTTGAGATGAATGACTTCTTAACTACAGTTTAGTGTCTTTAGTTATTCTCATCAACTTAAAATAATGTCCTGGAAGCTTATTATTTTAATCAAAGGCAAAAGTGAACTAAATTTCCAGCAGTGACTTGCTAGCAAAGACATACTGCAATTTTACCCAGTGACAATCAGTTTAAACATATATTCATGAGGAGAAATCACATTAGGAGGTGTCCCAACTGACTAGGAAGACCTATGAACCAGAGGGCTGGCTCATTTAATTGCTGGATGTCACAGTTATCCTTGGCCAATGTTGGACAACACTGTCATGCAGTGTCATTGCATGGGAGCGGAGGGCAGCTGTCTTATGAGTGCAGCAACGTACTATAACAGTTTCAGAAACGAAGTGTGTGAGATTGATGTAAGCATTTCTTTGATGCAGTCTTTTACTTGCCACACAGACCAATCTAAATCTGCTCTTCCCAAGTCATAAAAGGTAGAGGATTTGATGGCAGCTTTCTCTCTACAGACTCAGTACCATCTTGATAACTTCTCAGACCAAAAAGACTTCTCTCAATGTTTCTCTAGGTCCATCTGGCCTATGTCTAGGCTTTCCCTACCTGGTTTATACCGCGTCTTCTACTCCTTTCTCTCCCTCCTCTTCACACATATTCATGGAGCCTATATTCAAATACTCAAATGGTCTGACGAACAGGGACATGTGCTTTTTGTCCTGTTTCACGGTCATCTTAAAGGAGAGCTGGTTGCTAAATGTTCACTGTTGGCAGCTGTTGTTAATTAATGTAACCCATAGCAATACTTTTCTTAGCAAGCTCAATGGAAGCATCTAGAAACTCTTCCTCTCTAGTGCAAAAAAACACCTTCATGAATGCAAGAAGTCTTGTTACTTAACTGCAACATTTTGTCCAGCTATATGGTCATTGGCACTGCTTTCCTGAGCTTTGGGCAATTTACAACTGGATTTTTGGTTTCTATATGCATACACAGCTCTCACACAGGACATTCTCATAGATATATTATTTGGTGGTATAAGATAAAAACCGAAAGGATCACAAACCCCCCAAACTGTGCAAGTTTATAAATCAAGACATTGGGAAAAGAGAAGCACTGATCATTTTAATACAGCTGAAATAGTGACATCATGCTTTCATTGCCCAGCATGAGTAAAAATTTCTACCTGTGGCATGTTCAGCTAGTACAGCTCTGCAAATTGGGTACGTATCTTTGGAGCCCTCAA
>VZTU01013342.1:203307-235012 GCA_013400835.1 Zapornia atra
TCACCTCTCCTATGAAGATAGTCTGAGAAATTTGGGGTTGTTCATCTTGGAGAAGAGAAGACACCGGCAGGACCTTATACTGGTCTTCCAGTACCTGAGAGGTGCCTATAAGAAAGCTGGGGAATGTAGCAAGAGGATGGGGAGTAATGGTTTTAAACTAGAAAAGGGGGGATTTAGGTTGGATATTAGGAAAAAGTTCTTCAATATGAGGGTTGTAGATCACTGGAACACGTTATCCAGCGAGGCAGTGGAGGTCCCCTCCCTGAAGATATTCCCGGTCAGGCTTGATGGGGTTCTGAGCTACCTGATCTAGTGAAGATGTCCCTGCTTAATGTAGGGGCATTGGACTAGGTGACCTTCAGAGGTCCCTTCCAACCCAATGCATTCTGTGATTCTACATAGGTAGATAATTAAGAGGATTAAATGATAAGACATGGTTCTGTGCCTTTGTCACATTGGGCAGGATGTATTAGTCTGCACTAGTGCAGGCAGAAAAATTACCAATGAGAACCTTGGGAAAGGTTAAAGAATGGAAACTAACTCATGATAAAAAACAAATTATTCCTGTTGTGAAAAAAATACTCCTCTAGTGACCGCAATTCTACTGCTTGATAATGCCTGTGTGTATTTTTGTAAACACATGTAGCAAGAACCTGTCAAAGGATGAGTAGTAAATACCTGACATGTCAGCTGTGAGTATCATCTCTTCCCATTTCCTTTCTAGGTACATTTATGTGTCACAGTAGGTGTATGGAATATGTTACCTCCTGTTACTGAAATAATACCTTCATCTCTGTAAAATGGGGTGGTGATGGTGGTGGTGGTGGGGTAGAAACTGAGGACTGTACTATATTATGCATACTCCATCCTCTGACATGAGGAAATGAAACACCTTCTGAGGTACTAGTAATAGTAGATATGGACTAATGAGAGATATTAATACAGATCACTCATTTTCCAAAGCTGTATTTTCGGTGTATTCTGAAGGAATCAGAAAATTCAGAAAAATAGGCCTCTTTTCTAGGGAGGGGAAAAAAAGAAGTGACATTGACAGACAGCTGGAGATTTTTCCCTCGAAGGGGCACTGGTCAAAACTGGCAATGAAGGAGAGAGAGATAGAGAAGGATGATTTCTAATAATATATTCTCTCTCTATCGCTCCTTTTTATTAATCAGTCTTTTGTGAGCTTTCTGTCACCCAAACTTTTCACTAATAGCAAGAAGAAATGTCATAAGCAGTGCTGATTAATAAATATTTGATGTAGCATTACACTTTACCAGTAATACAATGCCGAGCACCAGCTGTGTGACATCCAAGGCCTCTCAGCTCCATTTATTACTTAAGTTTCTAAGGAAGAGCAGTGCAAAGCTTTCTGGATTTCTGCCCACCAGTGAAAGACTAAAAATCACAACAACCCTTTCTGAGACTTATTTTTCTTACCCCAATCTAGGGAAACTGCAGAAAGATTCTTCCTAAAACCTGAAAAAAACACGTGTTTGGTACAGGTGTAGTATTCTTTACAACTCTGAAAATGATTCAACCAACTTCTCATCACAGGGATTTAATTTCTGAACTCTATTTTGCAGCATGCAGCTCCACCTGTTGAACAGGTTTTGGGAACATAACGTCTTTTTTCTCCTTGCTGTTTCTAAAAACTTCAAAATAGAAGAGCTCACGAGAAGCTGTTTCAAAGTGTCTTGGGCAACTGGAAAATCAATTATGCAATAATTTCTGAAAACTCAAAGAGAAATAGAGAATAAGAGGCAACGTACAACCAGCCTCGGTACAAGTCAAAGGGACCTGCCCTCCAGTCAGCAGTACTGGTGGTGTATTTCTGACAGCATTTCAGAAAGAGAATAGTCTTCTCAGAACTTATTGTGGAAAAGAGTTTTATCTGAAGTACCTAGAAGATGCCTATCAGAGAAAGCATGAACTTTACAGCAAATTAGCCTGTGTTAGAGGTGAGCTCCTACTTTTCAACACAATCAAGCCATGAAGCAGGCAAAATAAATTTTACCTTTTCTTTGAAGTGCCCATACTTCCAGGACAGAATGAAAATGCTAATTGTCTCATTAACTTCAAAACATGTAACAATGCAATGTTATAGCATTTTAGATGAAAATTAAAAAGCAATATATTCTTAGCTGCTGTTAAACAGAAAACATTCCCAGTCACTTAGAAGGCATAAAAATACCATCGGCCAAATACACCAAGTTACAGCAGTGCTCATCAAGAATGTGTCAGCTCAAGTTGACTCTGACAGAGAGTGTAAAGGACAGGAAAGCACAGATTTCTGCCAGTGCTTTAAATATGCTACTAAACTGAAGGGAGAATTAGGAATATCCTGTACGTATTGTTTCCACCAATGACTCTCAATAACATAAGTCAGTAACTGATACCTATAATTATTACGTTTTGCTACCATCTCTCCTAAGTAACCTGCTGGTATATAGGACACATACGCCTCTTTCAGCTGTCCAATTATAAGGGCTTTGACTGGGCTTCAAGGGAAAAAACTTCCAGTAACTTCAGCTGAGAAATGTATTAGAGAGAATACCGTGCCATATGTCAGCAAGGCCACAGATAGGTCATATTATAAAACCAACCTAAAATAAAACAGACACATACTTTACATATTTGTAAGATTTTTACTTTAGGCATCTCCTAATACCACAAATAACAAATAAATAGCGAGGAAGTAGTTGAGAACACTATTACATCATATCAGAGATTTACTGTATCATCTCCGAAGATGTTTCTAATGTGCAGAAGCATGTTGTTGTCTAACAGTTATGACATTAAAGCATGTGTGTTTGGGGGGGGAGAGGGGGCAGTAATAGGGGATGGATTGCTCAAATTCATTGCAATTTTTCTTCCTTAAAAAGGACCTGGAAGTTCATAAAAAGCAATTAAAAATTAAAATGATTTAATAACTTCCATTATTCTAAGAATTATGAAAATGAGAACTCTATGCTGAAAAGACAGGGAAATTTAATTGCTACTTTTGCTGAAATACCTAATGTATTAGATGTAAATCTTTCATGAAAAGGTGTATTTAGCCTGAGCTAAATTTGTCTAAAGACCTGCACAAAAACACACACAGTATACTTTTATATTCACATTTACAGTTACGTTTGTACTCGGGTTTACATTTAGAGAACATAATGTAATTTAGCATTAAAATATACCCATGTGATGTTTTACAGATGTTACGGGCTGCAAGAGGCCCCATCTCTGGAGGCTGGTCTCAGTAGCTGGGCTGTTGATGCACTGGTCCTTGATGCACAGAGGCCGGGGGCTTCCTGGGATGCGCAATTGCGATTCCCTGACTGAGGCGATTGCTGTGCATCTTGGGAGATATATTGCCTGTCCAACAAGCCCAGCTGCAGCATTCAGAAGGATTTCCACTGTGAATTTCTGAGGTTTAGCCAGGAATTTTCTGGGGTTTGAGGGTTTTTTGCTGGTTTTTGCTTGCTTCTTTTTCTATACTGCCTCTTTTTCATTTTTTTAAAGGGAAAATCCAAAACAGTAATAATGCTTCCCTTCTCCCTCTCCCCTAAGCTTCTCTCATACACTGACAGATTTTTTCAGCAAGCTCTGCTTGCTAGACTTTCCTTCATTATCTTTTGACAAAGTGTGGAAGGCAAAATCGGTTAAGATTTGAATACACAGCACAGATGAATGCAGGGTAAGCAACAACCTGCAAAGTTTCCACTGATGTACCCCTTCAGCTTAGTTACAGCCTTAACCTAGGGAAAGGGGCACACTTCCAATGTGCTTATACAGTGCCAGAAGCAGAGCACCGCCAAAGAACTGATGCAGGAGATACGTTCAGTTGACTTGTAGGCAATTGTGATATCAATGTAATAACTTCATCAACCTCCAGTTTTGCTGCATCCTTGCTGTGACGTGGTCATTGTTGATACACATCAGTCAGAGGACTTTCAAAGTCAAGCAAAAGTGGGTGTAGTTTTGTCTTGCAAATGACAAATGTTTGGTAACTAGATGAAGGCACACGTACAATTTCCACTTCCCAGGTTGGGAAGTAAGAAGTACACAAACGTGTGTGCATACTCCTGCTAATTCATCATTCCCACTACGAGTAGAGGTAGTGAGGAGGCTGAAAGACGAAATCTCCTCATTCCCCTGATCATCAGGATATCGCAAAGCAAATTCACTAGGTAGATTGTGGCCAAGCTGCATTCCAAACATTTTAAACATGTTAAATGAAGGTAAGGATTTAGGAGGCTGTATTATTATTTTGTTTTCCCTGTTGATGTGTGCCTTTTCTCATCTACACTCCTTTGGACAGTGTTGTACTATGCCTGATTTAGGAAACTGCACTAGCAGGAACTTGTCAGATATTTTCTTTATAATGCATCATGCAAATCTATAGCATAAATAAAACACAGTCCGATTAGCATAATGTTAACACACACACCTTCCCCCTCTTCTCCCCCCAGATTATAGATGTCAAGTTGTGACACTGGAATTCTGTCACCAGTATTTTATACAAGATATATTTTCATACCAGTGCTTTGACAATTTATTCTTTTTTTTCTTGCATACCAGTGTCTAATTGAAGCAAGATTTTGCAGCGGGACATCACAAAGGAAACTCATTTTTTAAGGACAGTTCTATCTAAAGGTAGGCTTCTATTAGAGATTTTTCCTAAAATGATGTGAAATTGGGATTTTAGGAAACCTAACAGAGCCTGAGAAATATAATTTGGAATGAATAATAATCCTGAATGAAACACAAAAGATAACAAGAGGTATCCAGTTCCATTTTCTAATTCTGTTTTACTGGGCACAGTTTTTGTGAAACGTGCAGTTAGAGGTGATGATCTTGGCAAATACCAGCAGATAAAGACGTTGTTCCAGCTTTCGCTGAAACCTCAGCGGAAACAGACTGTGATATTTCACTGCTCTTGTCACGTGCAGTGTATTAAACTGTCAGAAGTACCTCCAAACTGTGCCAGAGGGTAAGGGATCATGAAAGGGGATGCTAGAGTTCTAGGGACTTAGACTAAGTTCTTATGCCAAGGCTAGAGAGAAAAGAGGTCATGGGACATGGAAACGTGGAGCTAGGCTGCTGTTAAGCGATTATCCCTTTTCTCTGCAAATATTGCCTTCAGTGCATTGTGTCAAGGCTATTCCCTTGAGTCTGAATCAGAGCTGCATTGAATGGCAGCTCTAACAAAGTGTAGGGGAGGTGGCAGTTCAATCAGGAAGGTACAGACAGTACATTCTATGGGTAATTGCAGGATTCCCTGTAGTATGTAAAGCAAATTAGAAAATACAAATAAATGAGGGGCAATTACTAAAATGTTTGCTTTGGAAACCAGAAATATTTCTTTCCCCGCTGTAACAGTTACTGGCACCTTGTTCTCTCATGTAGTTAGGTATAGGTCTAAACCAAAATTATCTTAAAAATGTAGTTGTTTCGTGACCTGGGTGGATTTGTAAAGCCTAGGTTCATCTTTATCTATCCAGTGAAGACTCTATGGTGTCTGATAATACTGCTTAGCTGGCTCTATAGCATATATCTCCCTAACATGACTGTAATTTTCAAGAAACTTGACAAAATTTCATCTGTTAGAGACTTTGTCTCCTCAGTAT
This sequence comes from Zapornia atra, assembly GCA_013400835.1. Lineage (NCBI taxonomy): Eukaryota > Metazoa > Chordata > Aves > Gruiformes > Rallidae > Zapornia > Zapornia atra. Next base: position 208,929 of record VZTU01013342.1, read on the forward strand.
GACTGAAGTGGAATGGGTCAAAGCATTCATAATTTATACATATGAGCTGCTTACAGCAGGCAGTGCAGTCAAATAATCCACATTTCTATAGGGAATTATTAACATCAAACAAGGAATCTTTAACCAAATTCCCAAGTAGCGATCATGGAATCAAACCAGTTCTCAGGAACATTTTACAGTGAATATTTTTAGAACTTTACCATGGCAAAAAGATGATTCGTAAGGGGAGAGTAGTAGCTGACATTCACTATGTTAACCATTTGACATACAACTCTTATTGACACTCTGAACCCACGACAACTATTTTCCATTTGGATCCTGTTTATGCCACTGGATGTGAGCAACTTTCCGAGTTCCGCTGACATCTCTGGCTTGACACTACCTGTGAGACATGACAGACACGATATCATGCTTATCACATCAGACATAGGCAAATGCCACAAAGCACTCCTGGCCTCAAATAATTTTGGAAAAAAGATAATTAGGCTGAGAAATGCACTCAGTCTTCTTTTTCGCAGATCCTCAGAGAATAGGCACCACGGTAGAAGTACTCAAAGATTTATTAGTTGAATAAGTATTCAGCACGCTCAAGCACCTTCCTTTTATTGTTTGAAGCTTTTTAAAAATCATGAACACTGTTAGGTTTTGTAAGCACTCATTGAATACTGGGTGGGTTAAAACTACACCATGTCTCTGTTTTCCTAAAAAGGCATCCACTGCATGTGCTTTGATGCTGATCCAAAAACAGCATTCTGTGTTTGTCTCACGCTGGAGGGTTTTTTGGCTACTCTGTGCCATAATGTACCATAGCAAACAGAATCAGGCATGTGACAGTTTGCTACATCTGTGCAGGGAGAAGTCATTCATCTCAACCTGACACTTCTCTCTTTTCCAAAGTGACACTGCAATAGAGAAATATGCTTGCTCATTTGTGGGAAGGAGAGTAATCAGTCCTGGCAAACAGAGATGAATTTCATTCATACAGTACGTAACTCACAGTTCGTATTTTCATGAAATTTCCATGGATAGTATCCCACTAATTTCAGCTAGAAAGCTACATTTCTAAAGTTATTTTACCATTGAAGTGTAAAATGGGGTCCTGTGAGGTACTTTAAGAGACATTCTGTAGCATTAGGAGTAAAAATAGCAGTACTTTCTTCAGAAAAATTATAGCTGCCAGTTCCAAATTTTCCGTGGTAATTAACCTAGATGCACTCAAGTGATGAGTACTCTCCCTAATGACTCTATTGGTTCAAAAAAGGAACATTTTCCTGTGATCTCCTCTGACAGTATCATCAGGATGTTGTCAGTGCAAACAATACCCTTATCTAGCTTCTTTTCAAGTCACCTGATTAACTGGAGAAAATAGAAACAGAAAGAAAAGAGCATGTCCTTGCACAGAGGCTGTAAATGTCACTGAAAGGCCACGGGACCAGTTCCACCTGTCCTTCCTTCGTTAGCTCAGCTTCTCCTGCTGAAGTGGCGGCTTACTGGGGTGCTTTATTTCCCAGTCTCTCTGCCAGAAGGTGGATCTTTACTATTAGAAACCCAGTTCATGTGTCCTGATCACAATGGCGCCTTTGTAAAGGGAACAGTGGGTACAGGGCTTGAAAAACAACTTTCCTTCCCATTTAGAACCCTATAGGCTCATTATTCAATAGCACAGTGGTAACATAATGCATTTTCATTTACTTCACCCTAAATGTATGTAAATTAAAGGGTGGGTTTTTTATTAAAAATAACACTGATGTGTTTTTTGTTATTCAGAAAAGAAATTGTATTAGTGAAAAACAGCACTAATGACATTTCACATTCAAATTTGCCACTTGCTGGAAAAAGGCAGGTCTCACCCTGTGCTCAAAATATAAAAAATAAATACAAAATCTCTACTAATTGGTACTGTCATCCATATGGTTAGCCCATATGTGCGTTTCACTTGTTTTAACTTATGATTGTCTCTTTAGATGTAAGATTGAGTCCTAATAAAAACTGCTGCTCTCTTTACAATGAAAAATAGATCTGAAATGAAATGGCAGAATTGCTACATGCCATTGCTGGAGGGGTTTTGCGTGAAAAAGTATCATCTCTACCAGGAAAGATTACATATTTATGACAATGTTTAGTTCATTAGCGAACCAGGGACACTACAAGATGTGGCAACCTGTCTTTAACATTTGAAGTTTTGAAGCACCTAGGGATTGAAATCTAATCTTATTTAGCCCAAACATTTAAATGTCTATATTGTAAGACCCTGTGACTGTGCCTGGATTGAGTGTTTGGCTTCATAATCAAATCAAGTAAAGAAACTCTTCTTTCAAGGCTGCCTCACCTGTGTGAGTTCTGCAGATAAATGATGGATTGTCTAGGTAATTATGGAGTATAGAGAGACAGTGTATGAGCACAGATTGAAGTATTTACTCACAGCTAATCTAAACTCCCTCTAAAGCTAGAACAGTTACCAGTCTTCTCAGTTTTCTGTCTGAAGCTCCTCCAGTCACATCTTGGGAAATGACGACCTCACACACAAAAGATCAAGTATATAAAGAAGAGAGGGAAAAAAAACGAAGGGAAAAAAAAAGGACTGGGACAACATGTATTGATGGCAAGCTGAATGAAAGCCAATCAGAAAAAATACTTTTACATTTTATTCTCAAGATGTTCAAGCTTATGGTTCTTTGTATTTCATGATAAATATTTACATCATCTAGTTCAAGCTCTCATTTTTGCTACTTTCTATTCCTGTTGCAGTTCTTTTAATTCTAGTGGACAAGATCTGTCATGAAGGTCATCTCTGTAGAGGAAAATATAATTGCTGAAAGAGGTAGAATCAATCTCATGGACAACCGTAAAAATCAGAAAGAGACCTTGAACTGGGGATCAGAATTCAATGGGGCGAAAAAGTGAAGAAATGCTAAGATGTGTTCACAATTGTCTTGCATTGTCAAGCAGTCAGTCTGTGGCTTCCTTGATTTGTTGAAGTTCTTTCCAAGGCGTTTTGTTTCATTCCAAATAGACTGAATCGAAACAATTGAGCCTTGAAGCCAGAGCTTTGTAGGTCACTAGGGTCAAACATGAGTTCAGTCACAGAAAGCAAAACTGCAGATGGAAGGTCAGAAATATTTGTTGGTCAAGGTGGTAGGACATTTTGCAGCCTCTATAAAACTCCAAAAGAACCTACTAAATGGGGAAGCAATTTAGGAACCTGAAGGAGGATGCTCTGAACAATGGGGGAAATACTGAAGCAAGCAAGTTCTTGTGAAAGCTATCCCTGAATTCATCTGTAACTTTCTAGATTTAATCTTAGCACCAGGTTTAGCTATGCACTGAAGAACCACGACATGCAAGATAAAAAATAGAGCTCAGAAGGCAGTCATGGAGAGATAGATGCCTACTGCTTTCATTTTGACCTGTATTTTTCTGTATTTTTTCAGTACCTTCATCATCTTTATGTAGATTTTGAACACTCTGGGAGTTTTCTGTTAATCACTATGTGTGAATAAATATGGGAGCAAAGCACCCACGGCACTTTTATGAAAACAAGGAAGACAAGATACTTTTATCCAAGTTCTTCTGCCACTTGGGGACTGGGATGCTTTTATTCAATTGCCAAAGAAAGCAAAAGGTTACTGTTGGCCTTATCTGTAAAGAATAAGGATAGATGTAAGGCTTCCGTACCATGTCTCGGACTTAAGTTTGACTGGTGTTACAGACAGCTGGCAAATGACAATATATTATGGTTTTGCTGGTCCTCAACCACATATTAATGAGATGAGTGACATCAGACTAGGTAGTAGCTTAAAAGATTCAATAGCTTGAGTTACTGTAGTGGTTGCTATATAGACCACTCTAGGTCTCTCTGTTTTTTACTCATGGACCTAGAGACAGCTCTGCTCACAGGTAGAAATTTCTTTCATGGCATCACTCTGCTACTGGGGGATGAGGGAAAGCAGTACACTAAACTTTTAGAAAAAAAGGTATTACATCTTCTGATACTGAAATCAGACAATCCTACCTCATGATCTAGGAGTCCATCCTGAATAGGACAACAACACTGAGAAATAACAGTCCTCAAAACATGCAAGAAATTCTGTTTAAGGGCTAAAGCTTTGGAGTTAAACATTTTACAGTCTGAGGCATATGATACTGAGCATGTTTGCCTCTAATATTAGTCTGAAAATCATATCTTTATCACTTCTTTCTCTGACTTCTGCTCTTCATTCTTTAAGTATTTTTGTCCTGACCCTTTCTCTCATGGGTAATCCCAGGGCTACAGAGAAAGAAGTCCATTGACAGGTGTATGTTGTAATTAGGGAGCAGCACAGTGCCTCAGATGTCTTACTCCTCAGATTTTTTGTTGTTGTTGCTGTTGGGAAAAGCTGGAAAGCAATACAAAAGGGTTTTCTGCAAAGATGTCAATCCATACTCGATATAGGACAGACCTTGTTAACTTGCACAGTTCAGCATGCCTAGTGTTTGGTTTTTTTCTTCAAAAAGGATGAATCTCTATGCTCTCTATTTAAAAAAAAAAGAGTTTACAATTCTAAAATAAAAATTTATTTCCATTAAATGTTTGAAATGATCACTGGTTGACACCTCAGCAGCATCTAATTTGGATACACAAACACCACATTTTTATTTATGAACCTGTATAGTGCATGAAAGTGCACGTGTGATCATTCATAAGAAGTGATCAGCTGTGGATGTAGACTTCTTTGAAAATGAGGCCAAATTTCACAGGAAACACAGCTACAGCAAAGGAAACTGTCTCTCAGACTCTGTCTTATGTTCTTCTGTTATATAATAAGTCAAGGTTAATCACTAATGAAAATAAGCTGTGAAGCACAGCTACTGATTAAACATCAAAGCCATCTGTGCCATGTCACTAAGGTCCAATATAAAATAACCATAATTATTAATACCTTTTGGTATGCTCTAAAAATTATTACTCATGAAATGAATTTTCCACATGTAAACTCACTTCCAAGGGACAAAGTAAATGTCTAAAAAGCCTTTGTGAGTTAATGCTGGAATTTAATTAAATCCATAGTGCTGCCTAAAGTGGATCCACAGTTTCCAAAAGCTGAGAAAGAAAAACTGTAAAACTAATTTTCTATGTCTTACTGGTATTCTAATATGAATGAAAGCTATTAGAATAATAAACTCAGTTCTAATTAGAAATACTGGATCTCTCAAAGAGCACAAAGTCTGGAGTTCAAAAAAAGTGGTATTTTGGGAAGGGTATATATGAAGTGAAAGTCTTGATTTCAGCTATCCCATATCATATGGAAAAAAACATAAAAGACCAGAGAGCAACCCTGAGAACTGTAAAGGCAAAAGGGGAGTTGGTTGCTCTTGGTAGTTGCTCTTATGATGCCTTATAAACTCCGCAAGATAGAGTACAACTAACTTATTCCAAATAGACTGGCTGAGATGAAACAAGCATTATGACTGCCTGGATCACAATAGCTTGCTGAAACCTGGCCATGTAGCATCTACACAAGAAAGATGCGCACCATTATATGCCACTTACTCAGAAGCAGCAATATACTATGGCTAGGCAAAATATGAGCACAGAAAAAAAGTGGGTTTTGTATAAATGAAACACTTCCAGCCCCACCTCAAAAGATTCCTGGGAATGCTGTGGATTAGGAATTCATACGTGCCTAGTAGGTCGACACATGTACCGCTTGTTCAGGAGCAATTGCAGCGTCTCAGTGGGATCCAGCTGGGATCAATTCCCATAAACACTTGCAAGTTGCCCTACAGAGTCTATGAAAGGGTAAATGCCTACTGATGGAGTTCCATCACACCTCAGCACCATAGAGCTCTTCCCTTTATCCTTATCTAGCCTGGAAAGCCAAGGAGATGGATTTTGACCACTTTATTTATCACTTTTACACTCGAGAGGTAGTAAAGAGCCATGCAATTTTAAATTAGAACAGAATGAAAGGTAAATCCAACAATGCTTAGCCAGTTTGTCAAGATCCTATAACAGGCTGAGACCCGATATAGGCATATGCTAGTCTCCTCTCACATGTATTCCTTCAGAAGGGGAACACGGCTATGTGTGCCAGGTGGGGTATGACAGCAGCCTCTTCCATGTAACTCCAGGTGCATCTCTGTACATGTGGTACTTCCAGGCTCAAGGATTATGAACACCTACTGTCTGGTTGGTGAACCAAGATGAGACACAACAGACCAGGAAATGAGTTGGTAGGCCCCTTACAGTCTGCAACACTGCAATTACAAGTCTTCTGACAAGCTCTGCAGCAGTACATCACATCAGTTGTGCTGTTTGTATAAGAAAATGGGGGAATGCAGACTTAACTATACATGGAGGGGATAGAAGAGCAAGTATGCATCAATAAACAAGGACTACCCATAATTTAAGAGCTGTAAGCAAAACGAGCCTATTCGTTTCCTTACCTGCTTTTCTACCCTTTCTACTCCCAGTATGTGTTACATCAACTTCTATTTATATTGTACTTAATCAATCACTTACCCCCATGAGCATTTTATATACGGGGTTTTTTACTGCATGGGGACTAAATTCTTACTGATGTCATTTCATAGAAGTCCATTGAATTGCACCACAAATTAATTTGGCCCTGCACCTCTGCAGCTGTGTGGAAGATGTTGGCTTTTCACCAAGTTCACACAAAGATGGAAATATTCATTTTCCACCAGTAATTTGCAGCTCCCGCATTTGTCAAAAGCAAAAAGCATATTTTTACTTCCTTATTTATTTTTCCTATGAATACTGTTTTTGCAAAGCACAAACAGAAAAAAACCCCACAAATAGAAAATATAGCTATATCCAACCATAAAAATTCTCCAAATTAATGAAAACTTGCAAATGTGTTCAAAGACAGAATTTGAATGCTTCGAAGTGTATTTCTGTAATTCACAGAATTTTGATAAAATTTGTTCTCTATGAAATCTTAATAAACTCCTTCCTCTGCTTTCACAGCAATCCTTGCTTCTGGCGATGAACACCCATGCCAGCCTGCTATTGAGACCATTGGAGGCAGGCATGGAGATAAAGTTGGACAGGAATGGGGGCTGACATTGAATCATTTCAGCCCTCGAGTCAACTTTGGACTCCACAGACTAGCAGTAAGCTGTTGTTTGCAGATCTACATGCAGCCAACAAGGGCTGGGTAGAACGTGCAGGTTGGAATTGACAGACACAAATATGTTAAATTAGTTCAAGAATTAACACATGTGTAAACAGGCATTCAGAAGAGATACTTCTGTGCCGTGGGTCAAGTAATACATGAGATGTGTTTCAGCACAAAGCACAACCGCTTCTCAGCCTTTAGCACCACACTGCCTAATCTTTCTAGTGGGAGGAGCTATTTAAATCTTCCAAATAAGACACAAAAATGGGAGCAATCACCCCTGGAGAAAGTGTGACATAGCTGGCAGGGGTGTATTGGCTGGGTGAAGGATATACTTGTGTTCCGTGGACTCTCAAGAGGTAAAAGTTGCCTCTCGCTGCCTTGCCATATTGCACATGGTCATCGGTAAGTGTTGTATTACCCAAAATCCATTGTGCATTTTAACTGTCTTATTTCTTTATTTTAAAATACTTTTACTGTAGCTCCATCTTCCAGCTTTTAAGGTCTTTCAAATTACATATCTAATTCTTTTACACTTGGATTATTTCATCTGGCTCTATGGCAAGGAGTAGTGAGAAAATCATGATCCCATGAATTACAGAGACAAAACTCTTCGGCACTTTAATAAATTTTGGGTTGCATCCCTGACAGTATGCTGAGCTCAACTTGCTGTTGAGACTAGGGCCAAGTCAACCCATCATTCTGAGTTCTTTCTTCTCCCAGATTATCATGCTCAGACTGTACACCCCTGTACCAGAGAGTCCTTTCCACATGCTTGCTAGTTGGGAATTCTTCAGCAAAGCCAAAACTGTCATTGTCAAAAGGTAAATTCAGAAACATTTCCCAATTCAAGAGAGGGTTGAAAAATATTTTGAAATTGTCAGAGAAAAAATTTTACATTTTTCAAACAGAAAATTTTTTGATTGAAAAGTCATAATGCAAAATATTAATTTTGTATATAGTATGTGTACAGTACTATATAAAATTTTTTATCTTGCTTTTAATATATATATGTTAAAAATTAACAAGTCCAAAAGGTGAAGATCAAACCATAAGAAATTGAAGCCAAACATTTTAATTCACTGAATTAAAAAATGTCTGGATAAGTTTTCAAAACTGAAATTTCCACTTTTTAAAGTTGAGACTGGGATAGAATGATTTTTTAAGGGTGGGGTTTTGGGGGTGTTTTTTGTTTTTAAAATTTTCAGAGGATGCAAACATTATTTTTGTCTAACTCTGTCAGTTCATACAAAAATTAGATGAACAGGAATATGGCTTTTCCATGCTGACTGGGACAAGCCAAGCTGTTTGTCAGTATGGGGATACGTGGCAAATAACCAAGTTGTGTCTTGGACATCTCCCTGCCTAACTGGGATCTCAGGAGTTAGACATTACAAGCTTGTTCTAATAACTGCTTGCTACCCTGTGAAGTGCCATTGCATCTTCTCAGTTCCCATGGCATTCAGTGTAGAAAGAGCATCCTTGACATCTTAAGGGGTCCAGGCATTACCTTGCAGGTTCTTTCAACAAAAGCTGAATGATATCTTACAACATGGTATCAAATACTTATAGCAGAACTTGCTGGTTACAATGTATTTTTTCACTAGTTCATTGTAAAGAAGCTGCTTCTTTCCACCAACCCCGCTCTTTACAATTTTTTGTTTGGATAGGAAATCTTACAAAGTGCCAAATTCTGTTAGCCTTGCTCACACCAAACAGCATGCCATGCCAGGACTGGCACCATCTCAGCAAAACGCATGTTTAACACACAGTGGTGTTAAACTTTCACTCATGCCCTGTCCAGACAGAGCATTTTGTAACAAAGATGTGGGAGCTAGCTTTTTGAGATGCTCAAGTAACTGTCTTTGAAAAGGTCTGAGAAATGTGGAGCCCACCTACGTTTCACTTGTGTGTTCAAAACACATAAGTATGTTTTGAACAACCCAACCGCTAAAGCCTATGAAACGAGAAGGTCACATTTGTCAGGGGAAAAATTCAATTAGTACCTTCACAGCTTCAATGGACAACACAGTCATTCAGGTTTGGGCTTTTTTCAGCTGCAGTGTGTCAGCTATTCGGGGCCAGTGCTATTGATGCACGATGTCCATGCCATTCCACTTTATGTGGCTTTAATCTGAGACAGAAAAGCACAAACCCCTGGCCTTTTCACAACCCAGAGGCTGCCACTACTGCTCCCTCCTATATAGGAGTCAAACCTGGCACGAGTGAGGACAAGCATGAAAAAGAGGGAGCATTTCTGAAAAATCTAGCTGTTTTATCTGTAGATATCCCTATTGATTCCCAGCCCACAGAACTGGGGCCAATGCTTGAAAAATGGATGGAGTTTGCAGAAGTAGTAACACAAAGTTAGACGTGACTCACTTCTGTTGGTGATGGGATTCTTCAAAAAAGATAAAAGCAATGTCTATATAGAAAATTGCCCATTCAGATGTCCCTGATGATCTCATGTGATGCTTGCAGTAAATAAACAAATAACTCAGAGACAGCACACCCTGACAAGTGTTCCACATCATTTCTCACTACCTGGTATAGCTCTCTGTCACAATGTACACACACCAGGTCAGAGGAACACTCTGAAGTGAAGAGAAAGGATCTAGGTGGTCTTATAGCCATAATAGAAGGCTAATAAGAATATTTATTAGTAAAAATATTGATAAATTACAAGCATCGGCGCACCAGTGGGAGAGTAATGATTAAATTATCTGATTCGGGGAAGATACCTGTATTGTGTTAATAAACACTAGCATTAGAGCCTGACTTGTAGTAATAATAACCAGCAACTGATTGTAAGCACTTTGCCTTCAGTGTTTATTTGTCTGCACCTGGATATTGCTGCTTGGCAATAATTAGACTCTAATCACTCAAGCAAGCTTTAAATTTACCAAGTGTGAGCAAAACATGCTATGTTCTGTTTACTCAAGAACAAACCGATCTCATTCAGAGAAAATATGCCTGGCTGCCTTCTCTCACTAAAAGAAAACCCAACAGCTCTGCGAAAGCAAGTACAGCCGGACGTTTTATTTTAGTTGTCCGTATTGTGCTTACCTGAATCATTCTCCAGATTCTCTGGGGTACAGACATACTTTACTAGACATACTTTTAGGAAGCTTGATGGTAACGCGGAGGCTGCCAATATACCTTACTCTTGGCAAGTCTTTTCGAAAAAAACAATTTCTTTTGAGCACTAGTATATTAAGAAATGCCAGTCATCTGGTATTGCTACGAGTTCTCAGGCAGCTAATGAATGGGTGCTATCTCTTCAGAGGGTTGTTTGTTTCTTTTTCTTTTTTGAGGCCAGTTCCAGAGGAGAAAGGAGATGGGAATCAAACATTTGTGGGAAGCTCATTAGCACCTCTAGTGTTTGCCAAAGTCTTTGCTAGATCGAATGCATCTCCTGTATAAACTGTGTATAAACGGCGCATTTAGGAATGTGCTCATCCTTTTAAAGGGAGGAAAGACGCCCTTGTAAAGACGAAATAAAATGTTAAATTTATAAATATTCCCTTAAATAGACTTCTCTATATATTTTTAACCAGTTGGGCATTATTCGCCTTGCTTAAAACGTGTCCTATGGACTTTGCTATGATGGGTGTCGGAGAAATGCATAATTAAAAATGAAAAAGGCTTTTAGAGCCTGTTTACTTCGGTGACTACTGTGAAACAAATGTGTCTTTCTCCTTGCATTGCCCACCCACAGAAAGGGAACAGAACAAAGATGGCTCTGTCAGGCCTCTCTCCACTAGAGAACGCCTTGAGAGGCCAGAATGTATTAGGGCCCTGCTGAGCCCATTCAGCTTCACATAACACTCATACACACCGTACAACTAATTACATGTCAGATTAGCGATTTCATTATTACCACACTACCACTAATTAAAACGGCTTTGATATTGCTCAAGTAGTTTTGTGTGTTTACACAGTTTTAAAGTCTGGGGTGGGTTTTTTTAAATTTTTTTTTTTTTTGAAAAATCAAATTAGTATTATTGAAAGGGCGAAAATAAAATGTTAAGGAAGCAAAATCTATGCTTGCACTTTTCTCCTTGCAAACTGACTTTTTTGCAAGTGAATTCTAAGTGCAAAGTCCCAACAGTACTTTAATCTGCAAATTGATAGATTCATGTCAGCTTTCTGTTCCTAACACTGCCCAAAGCTTAAGTTATCCAAGGAAGTATATAACAAAAGTTACATCATTTTAATCTACATTCATCATTTTAATTGCCTGAATCTTCACTCAGACAAAGTAGCACTGTAGTTTTATGGTATTTGATTAATGAGGGCAAGAAAATTGAAGTTTTGCAATAAAACTAGAAAAAAAAATTCAACAGACTTTTATAGTTTTTTCCCTTATGATTTTAATTTAATGGCTCGTGTTTTCATTACTGCAGAGGCTGTACACTTTAGCTTGCAATTATGTCCCATCTGTGAAGCACTGTGTTATTACAGTTTATTCTAGTAGCTTTTCAATCACTTTTGAGTTGTGCTTTACAAGTATTCTTGCAGCAGGTGGGCTTACTGGCATGGGACCAGAAATACACAAAGCGCAAAGCTGGAGTTTAATGGCAGCCATATGCATGTGGCACAGAGCGCCAGCCTTCCCCCATATGCTGCAAAGCAGCCCCTTCAGCCTGCCAGTCACTCTTCTTACTGACTACAGTCTCTAAGTAGTTTTCTGCCAGGGAAAAATATACCAAGGCAGCAAATTTCTCCAGTGCACCATCCTTATTACTGAGACAACCCTGTCATTAGCAAAAGCACAATGAACCTGATCTGGAGATGCATACCAATTAGGTTGCATGGAGCACTTTTCCTTCTTATCTCTATGGAAACTCGGCCTCCCTGGCTGCAGTGGACAATCAGTAACGTTTCATCCACCCATATGTCACCTAGTTAACACTGTACACTTTTATGTGAACCAAAAATCTGCTCTAACCCTCTCAGCAACGCAAAGTAAAGAAATTAAAGAAAGGGAACGAGCGAAGTGCCCCGCGCGTTTCTGAGCAAGTGTGCCTTTGCAGCGTACGAACCTGCACAGTCAGCACTCCTGGCTGCAGATAAAGCGGTGAGAATTGTAACTTTAGCTGTAGCGGGCACAAAAACCTGTGTATAATTTTTCCAGGTAGAAATCTGAGGAAGCTTGTATAAATAACTCAAAAGCCAACTTCCCTATTACACTAAGCAGAGTCTCTAAAATCCCATTAAAAAAAAAAAGCTGTGCCACCTGCTTTGTCCAAGAGAATGCTTTGTACTGCTTGCCCCTATGTAACAACCTTAAGTGCTTCTTTCCCCCCCCACATACATAGGATATTTTTAAAAAAGCCAAAATTTTACGCTGAGATTAATGAATATTTCTGTTCATGTTTGCCTGACTAAAGAAGAATGTCTTTGGGAAGAAAGAAATGCACCTGATTCATTCCTTCCCTGCTTGGTTTTATGCCTTCTTGCCATTTAAGGCTTTGCTCTCATTTTCACATTTCTCTTTGTTTAAAAGCAGCAACTGAAGGGATTGGGGCAAGATTGCCGTGGTATTGATTGTAGCCTCTACAGGTTTTGTCTGCAGTTTAATTCAAGAGAATGGGTACCAACAGACATGCCATAGTTGCATCAAGAGCTGCAGTTCTGATAGTACGTGTACAGTATGCATTAAAAATTTCAGCGTCTTCAAGGCAGGAGAAGTTGCTTTTTAGCAGTTCACAACCCATGTTTCTCACCTACAAAGTATCGTCCCCATTTTCTTTGTTCTACGGTACTGTTTCCTCATTTTGTATGACAGACAGCAAATACTACTGATGTGTGGAAAGGCTGTACCCCATGTCTTTTGGGCAACAATATCTTTTCTAGGAAAGGATGTCATCTTTATGATGATACTGAATTTGTAATTAGCAAAGGAACACCTCACAGATGCACCAAATATTTAGAGAAAAATAGAATGGGTCATAAACGTCAAAAGGAAAAAATGGAAATCTCCTTTTGAAAACGTAGAGGTCTGAGTGAGTACAGACTCTGAGAATACTCCAGATTAAATGTGTTGGACGTGCTTGATATGGGCAGTGGCATATCAGAAGAGGCGAAACCACGTTCCAAATGAGGAAACATATAGGGAAGCTGAATGCAGTTAAAATAGCCTTTATTGAACAACGGATGTTGGAAAATAAAGCCAAGCTGAGAACTGCTGGTGACTCAGGAAGTTGTGTGAAAAGGAAGAAATTTGGAGCTCAAGAAACACCGGTTTCCCTCGCAAAATTGACCAGACTTATGTCAGTGCTGTTGATATTCCCATGATACTGTCACTTATAGAACATTTATTTTTTATTATAAAAGCAAGTCTGGATATGTGTAAAATTCTAAGTCTTCTAGTGTGAGCAATTTAAAACTGAATAATGTTGTCCTGAGGGGATTGTACTACTCTTTGGGCTTTGTTTTTAGGTTCAACTCATCACAGGAAAAAACCAACTTCTTCAGAAGTAATTATTATTAGTCGTGACCCTTGAGAACAATGGAGAAAGTGTTAGTACAGAGGTGTGAGGGAGCTGCTCATTCAGATGTTAAATACACTTTTAGGAAAACAGGGAAGACTAGAAATCAGACTGAAACGGACCAGCAGAATTTTGGCCGGTCTGGCCAGGGTTATCAGTGATCTGCCATGCAGCTGTTTATGGGTTGCTGCAAGCAGAGATTCAAATAACATCTTTGAAGATATTATTTTATAGATACAAGGCTATATTTTGTGGTTTTCAGTATAAGCTGTCATAGTTGACATGAGCTTTTTTTTCCTTTATCAGTTTGAGAGAAAAAGAAAGGTAGAAAATAACTTAAACATTTCACCTGCTTCTGTTTCAGATGAGAAGAATCCTTTGCATTTCTCAGCCTGCAAAATGAGCTCTGGTATGCTTGCTGTATTTGTACCCTATAGCCCTAGAAAAGCAATGTTACAATAACGGCCTGATTCTGTGTTCAGTGAATAGTGTAAGGGCCATTCTTTTCACACGAGGCTTTTTTTGTTACAGGATGCAGTCAATTATTTATACGCATTTTAGTATCAAAACCACTGACTGAAAATACATTGTAAGTGACTTCTAAGGAACAGGGAATAAGAATGAGAAAAAGAATTTTATACCCATGGAATTTTTATTATTGTTTCACAGAGTGCTAGGCATCTTAGAATTAAGCATTTTGCCAAATAAGAGCTGTAGAAATTTGATGCAAAGCCAAAACTTTTTTTTCTTTCATGGACAAACACAAACTATTTACAGAGGACGGATGTTTATTCAGTGGAATAAAAATAGCTACTCTAGGATTCAGAGTCCCTGGAATTTCACAGTCATTCTTGTAACTTAGCAGCTCTGTCGTAGTTACGTGGTACCTGTCATTGCCGTGTACTGTAATACAGTAGTCCTCATGCATAGCTGGCTTTCGGGCTGTGAAGTTGTGTTGCTAGTATTCTTTTTCAAATATGTCCTTACTTCCTGCCAGGAATGACATTTAAATCCTTGTATCACATAAACCTGGGTTTTTTTCCTCCTTGATTTATGTCACACCTTTTCTCTGATTAAAGAGAATTCTCAGAACTTTGTGGTTTTTTCTTTCGTCGGGGAATTTAATGAGACACTTTTGAACATGAGGATAAAAACTGCAGATTTACCTTGCTGTTTATGATGCTTGTATAGAAACCTTTGAATTCAGAATAGGTCAATTTAGGATCAAGGGTTGTTTCAGTAAAGAAAGGAAGGAATGAAATTGTTGATCTTCACAGGCACAAGATAAAATGGACTTCAGTCAGAATAACTATACTGTATTTTACTTAAAGATGTCAGTGTCAGTTCAATATAGCACACTGTAATTTTTTCCTTGATATTATATCGTTGGTACTTTGCCAAGTTCAATACATTTTACATTCTGGTGCTGCTGTACAACTCAGTAGGCATAGTCTCAATGCAAAGTCAGGGAGAAACATTTCTGTGTTCTGTGCTGTGCTCTGCTGAGGATGAGGAGAATTGGAAAGGTTTGAGGTGCTTTTCTACAGTATGACTTCAGAGCAATATTGGGAGCATCAAGGAGCATATGCTGGCTTACATCAGCAGCAAAATTCCTATAGGAAGCCGCTAAAGTGCAAAAGGTTTATCTGCCTTCTGATAAATCCAGCTCAACATGACCCTGCAATGTGCGCTCACAGCCCAGAAAGCCAACTGTATCCTGGACTGCACCAAAACCAGCATAACCAGCAGGTCAAGGGAGGGGATTCTTGCCCTCTACTCTGCTCATGGGAGACCTCACCTGCAGTACAGCATCCAGCTTTGGGGTCCTCAGTACATGAAAGACATGGAGCTGTCGGAGCAAGTCCAGAGGAGGGACACAAGGATGATCACAGGGCTGGAGCACCTCTCCTGTGAAGACAGGCTGAGAGAGTTGAGAGAGTTGGGCTTGTTGAGTGTGGTGCCTTTATCACCTCCCTGGGTAGCCTGTTCCAGGCGCTGACAGCTCTAAGAAGCTGCTAGAAGTTTCCCCTACATCTGATTGAGCCAATGCCAGATGGAGCATCAGTGATGGTAGAAAAAAACCACCAGGAGCAATCACAGCCAGAGAGAGGAGTGAGAATATGTGGGAGGAACAACCCTGCAGACATCCACATTATTGAAGAAGGATGAAGAGGAATAACTCCAGGTGCTGGAGCAACCCATGGAGAACCCCATGCTGGAGCAGGTGGAGGCACCTGAAGGAGGCTGTGACCAGTTTTGCCTGTGATGAGTGTCCTTATCTCAACCCACGAGCTTTTTGTTATATTTTGCCTCCTCTGTTTGAGAATGGGAGTGATAGAGCAGCTTGATGGCTGCCTGGCATCCAACCAAAGTCAACCCACTACAGATACCTAGTTGGAGAGCTAAGTTAGGGCCAAATTAATTTCCCTCTTTAGTCAATGAAGAGGAAAGCCTTCAGCCTGACAGCAATCTCAGATGTTTTCTGAAGGTGAGCTTTTCCCTCCATGGGCAGTTTTAAAGCCTGGGACAAACAGGTTCCTCGCATTAGCTCGTCAGCCTAACTTTGAGTTGGAGTAACCTATGTCTGAGTGACTGACCATTTCCAGAACAGGATAGCAGGCTGCAGTATCCCTGTCTCAGGACTAAGGGACAAGCCTCACTGTATTAAACATGTAGTTACAATACCGCTGTGTAAGTGGGTGTTCCGTTAGAGTGAGTTTACTCTTGACAGAAACAATCTGAGTGACAGGTCTACAAAATGAAGTTGTCTGTCTACTTACACCAGCCTTTCCTGAAATGGCACTTCGATTTCCAGCTATTTGAAACTGTAGAACGGTAGTTTCTTTTTCAGGAAGGACAAGTATGGCTTGTTATTGACAAATTAAAGGAGGTTTTTTCCCTGTTTTTTTTTTTCTTCTTAATTTCTTTTTTATTTATTTTTCTTTTCCTGGGGCAGAGTGAGAGCTGCTCACTTCAAATGACACTAACTGCTGACTAATATTGAATTCTACTTAGGCGTAAAATAAGGCAGCTTGGAAACTTACTGCTTATTTGTCTGTCCCTACCATCCCACAAAAGAGCAAAACCTATTAAGCAGTGTAAAGTTCATTATACAGCTGTAACTAAGGAGAAGTCATCATACACTATGCTAATGAAAATGAATGCATTTCATGAATACAATTAATGAAAGTTGAGAAAATATAAAAGGAAAAAGAATTCCTTGGGAAGCACTGAAATGCAGTCACTATCATTACACAGCCTTAATGTCCATTCCCGTCATGATTCCTGAAAACAACTAGAGATATAAGGACAACATTTCCATTGATAAAATAGACATTTTATGATCTGTATCTCCAAAATGCAAAAAGAAGGTATTTTTCTGCAGTTTTGCAGAATCTAGAGTAAAGGTATGGTGACTCCTTCATGATTCTACCAGACAGGGACAAAAAAGCCCCCTCTTCTGAAAGTCCAGGATCCAGAAAGCAGTAAAATTATTCAAGAAGACTGAAAATATGACATCATCTACCTTGCATATTCCAAGCACAAACTGAAGCAGTGTTGTATATCATGGAGAAAGGGTTTTCCAGTAAAGATGTCACTTCCAGAGGTTGTGGGGAGTGGTGAAGTGAAACACTGTGCATCACGTAGCAAATGCAGTAAAGTTCCTTTAAATAAATGCACGTTTTTCAGAGTGAATATTCTAAATAGTATCACTAACACAGAGAGTCCCAAAGTTACTCTAAAGCTGAAGTATCACAATTATTGTCAGAAGTACCGTATAATTTTTGATAACAGATATGAAATCATCATCCAGGCTTGACGTTTTCCTTGCAGTTATTGTTACACTGGATGGGAACTGCAGATTTATCGTCACAAATCCTGAAGATCTCAGAAAGTCTTGATGCAAAAATAATCTTATAGTTGAGGGAAATTTATGAAGTTAGGATAGTGATATGTCAAGGGTCAATAATTCACTTATTTCAGTAAAATTAAGTGGAGTCTTTCATATTTTCTCATATTTAAATTTGTTTCTCCGCTTTGTTTTGGTTTTTTTTTTTTTTTGCTAAAGCATTCCTAATTATGCTTTTTAACAGATCAACATTTATTTTAGGATCTGCTCCAGAGCTAGTTGGTTAAGCCTGTCTTTTTGTTTACATATGCTTTGGTACAACCCATAAACAGACTTCATTGCAAATTTGCAGCTTTACAACTCTTTTGCTAAGTTTGATGAAAAATGCTGGTGCGTTATTTATTCGACTGTAATTCATGTAAATTAGATTCTTTGTTAATTAGCACTTTATGGTTATTGGTTTTTGTAGGATATTTTTACTGGGACTTTGGACTTTTATCCAGTTGAGCTGCATAGTTGAATACCTAAACTGTATCATGTCATTTCTGTTCCCTTCTTGAATGATCTAAGAAGCACACACACACACCTAGCCTTATAGAACCTTAGAAGTACACTAATATCTCCTTATATATATCTACACTTATATGTGCACTTGCATTTACATACACCTATACATACACACATACATATCACAGAATCACAGAACATTAGGAGTTGGAAGGGGCCTTGAAAGATCATCTAATCCAACCCCCCTGCCAGAGCAGGATCACCTAGACTAAATCACACAGGAACACATCCAGGTGGGTTTGAATGTCTCCAGAGAAGGGGACTCCACAACCTCTCTGAGCAGCCTTTCCCAGTGCTCTGTCACCCTGCAGAGAGAGACACACACACACATTCCCATCATGTCAGCCAAACCCAATTGTTATTTCTTATAAAGAAAGTTATTTCTCCAATTAAACATCCAATTCAATTTTCTAAAAGTCTTTCACCTTACTTTGCATTAGCAGAATGAGGGCTATCCATTTTGGGAGTTCTTGAAAAAGTGGAAATCAAGATTCTCAAATCAAGACATGCTTAAGATTCACCAAAACACTCTGGGTTTTCTTCCATGGTTACTGACTTGTACATTTGAAGAAGTCCTCTTGGCATCCAAACTACCCAGGGTAACGTGCCATCATCCTTTCTCTGGCAGAAATGCACACATGACCTGTGTTAAGACGTTCAAGGTGAACTGGCTTGCTGCTTCTATGTGGTACATGCAGGGTATACGACTTACTTTATATTTCTGATTCTTTGAAAGTGCCTTGCATGAATCTTTTTTCCTGGCTCATGTCCCATCCCAAACCCAGAGTATTTTCATTTTTTAAAGATGCCATTGTCAGCCCAGAGCATCCCAGAAGAATCAATAACCCCCCTCCTCCCAGTAAATGCACACTTCTCTGGCTTGACACATCCAGCCCATCAAACGTTCCTCTGCCTGAAAGGAATGCAGAGCTCCCCTTCCCCATTATTAAATCCACTCCTCAAATCAATGCATAGATATTAATTACATGTACAATTAATGAAATAAAGCAGATGCTTTAAAAGCAAACACAGTACCCAGGCATAAGGGATATCTGAAAAAGGCAGTATCCTCTCCAGGCCTGGGCAGGAGACGTGCACCACACTGTCTTCAGGGCCAGAGAAGATGCATGTCCTTTCTCTCATCACTTTTCTTTTCTGTCTGTCTGCTAGGTGGTCTCAGGGAAGAAATGAGAAGATGTGCCTACAGACAGGGTAGGACTGACAAGCAATTAGCCAGGCTAATGATGTGGGCTGCCTCCCTGTTGGTGAAAGGGCAGTAGAGCTTGACTCCCTATACTGCTAGGAGGTGTGACAGGTTTCTGGCATGTCATTGGCCCATGTTTTCCTCCTGTTCTGCTCCCAGGCATGCTTGGGGACCATTTCTGGTAGCGGCTTGGGCCCAGCACTAATTCCAGGTGCTTGTTTGGATGTGGCTACCCTGACTTGGATCTAATGCCACAGACATGGATGGTTCTGCGACTCTTGGCCTCAATACTAGAGGAATGTGCCAGCACATTACATTCACTGGTCTGAATGTAGGCGTATGGACTGCTTGTGTTTTTTGCTGTTAACCTGCCTAATGCCTGTCATGGTTAACAGTGACGTGCTGGCAATCTTCTAGAGTTAGCTGCTAGTGAATCTGGAAAGCAGGATGTCTAGCAAGTAGCTAGACAGAAGACTAGAAAAATGAAGCAACAGAAAGAAAAGAAAGAGTTGTCTCTTTTCACACCACATTGCACAGGTTACTTAATCCTCTGCAGTAAGGTGGAAGAGTTTCTCACTTCAGGTACATAGCTCCCCTAACTCTGAAATAAGGGTGTCGCTTATAAGTTCTGTGACTTAGGTGAGGGCAATTCTCTTTCCTGTCCTTCAAAGCCAGAATAGTACAGCAAGAATATATCTAAAAAGCAAAAACTGTCAGGAGCAGCAACAGAAAGAGTTAGGAAAGGAACTGGTATTTACAGAAGATTTTGTAATAATGATTTTGTAATAATGAAAGACATATGGTCTCTCATGTAAGTTGCATTGTTGTCTGCTTTCATTATTTCATTCTGAGTCTTGTGATTTCTAATATTGTTTGCTTTCTTAAAGCTCCCATCTGAAGTGATTATATGACTATCTCAGCTTAGGGCTTGTTTTGTTGGGTTTTTTTGTGTGGTTGGTTTTGGGTTTTTTTTTTGTTTTTTAAGGGTAAGACCATAGAACTATAGTTCTGAATGCAAAGAAGAGTTTAAAATTTAACTCACATTTCTCTCAGTGGTGAAAAATACAAAATCACAAAACAAGAACTTGGGATTTGTTCATTACTACATCTAGTATCTAGATTTGTAGCATGATCTATTGCGTGAAAGTGAGCAATCCTGGCACTGTACAAGGACACATGTCCTCACCCCTAGTGCCAAGACTGATGCAGGATGGTATAGAGCCTGAGACAGGACAGGCTTCTTCAGGCTCCCCTAAAAGCTTTCCTGAGACTATTTCATGTTCCCAGATGTTTGGTTTTAGCCTCCAACCCTTTGATACTTGCAAAAATACTGTTCCTTAGGAAGTATTATTTATATGAAAAATTCTGATTGTCCTTATTCTGGATTTGCATTATTGACAAATAAAATCAGGGGTAAGAAATACGCAGCTTTTTGCAGATTTTTCAATTTTTGCCACTGTGATGATTGAATGTGCATAGTTAGTCTTTCCAGTGCTGTCATGGTTTAACCCCAGCTGGTAAGTACCAGGCAGCCACTCACTCACCTCCCCACGCCCTCCCCTCAAAGGGTTGGGGAAGAAAATGGAAAAAAAACCCTCACAGTTTAGATAAAGACGGTTTATATGATAACAGAGGAAGAGAGTAATAATGATAATGAAGATGGTGACAATGATGATGATGATAATTACAATAACAACAGTAAAATAAAGGCAAGTGAAGCACAAATGCAATTGCTCGCGACATGCAGAAAAAAAACCCAACCCAATGCCCAGTTTGTTTCAGAGAATTGAATCTGCCTCCTGTCTAACCTTCCCAGTCAGATCCAGAGCGTGACACTGTATGTTAGGGAATATCCCTGTGGCCAGGTTGGGTCAGCTCTCCTGACCATGTTCTCTCAGATTCTTGTGCACCTGGCAGGGTGTGAGAAGTTCAAATGTCCTTAGTGCAGAGAAAAACTACCCAGCAACAACTGAAATGATCAGTGTGTTATCAACATTACTTGTCTCCTAAACCCAAAACACAGCAGTATGCCAGCTACTAGAAAGAAAATTAATTCTATCTCTGCTGAAACCAGGACAAGCTCATATTCAGTATTTCTAACCTAAGTTTTCTTTCCCATCATTCAAACAACATAGCAGGACAGTCTTCAAATTCTAATCAAGAAATCTCAAGAAATTTGAATTTGGCACAGGAATAGAAAATTTTTAAAAGCTTAAAAGTTTGAAAAGCTTAAAAGTTTGAAAACATCAGAATTAACCATATATCAGATCAAGGTCCTGAAAAGGTTCTATAGAACACATGGTTTGTTACTAAATATTAAGACAAAGTGACTAAACATACCCTTTTGCTGGCTTTCAAAAGTACGTTACCTGCTTCCCTTTTGTACTGCTGTATGTCTGCTCAGTTCCCAGAAACCTATCTAAAAACACACTTTAAAAATTGAATCTATATTAAGACCACAGAAAGCAAGCTACAGCTCCATCTGAGACAAAATGCACAACTAATGACTCTTCAAAAATGAAGTTTTTAATGAAAATGAATTTCTGAAAAAATGTTGACCCCTTGAACACTGGAAGCACAGCAACTCTCACAGTGTGGCATGACTGAAAGCTTGCTGAAGCCAGTGCAAAGGCATCCATTGACCTGCATGGCCTTTTTTACTATTCCTCCGGGGTTATCAGGGTACCTCTTCATTCACAGAGAGGAAATAAAAGGGTCTCTAGCAAAACCCTCTAAAACACAGGGACAACTTGTTAGGAATTGGCTATTCAAGGTTTGCACAGCTTTTTCTCCATAGGATTTTTCTCTTGCAAGGGGTGTGCATGTTGCTTACAGAACATAAATAAATAACAACTCTCTGCAGCAGGAGCATTCATCTTACTCTGCACATACTATGTCTCCATGGGGCAAGCTTTGTGTGCAAGACCTTGCCTTATTCCAGATGGAAATAAGCAGTCGTGCTAAAGATGGATTTTAAGGAATATCTGAATAGTACAGTCATTCCCTATCAGTTCACACAGTGTGCATATAACAACAAGGCCTACTACTTGTTTCTCAATAGCAAATGAAGACTAGGATTACATTAGAACTGTATCTCAAGTAAAACATCCACTCTAAATGTCCTCTGGCAGGTTAAACTGGAAAATGGTAGGCTGGAGTCCAACGTTACCTATTTTGCTTTCTTGATCAGAAGAGGAAGAATCAGCCTGGATGTGAACATGGATGCAATTTGTATGTAAGCCTCAGTTTCTTCTCATCTTTCTGTTTTACAGGTACCTCCCACATGCATCTTATCTTCAAGATTTCAGAGCATTTTGTAAGGTGAAGTACCTGCTCTTCAGTGGCATCCACAGTTCTGGAGACAAAGAGAGGGTCTCATTGGACCAGAAGGCTCGAGTGGTTTCAGTACACATTCTTGTCCACACAGGATCTGCATTTATGCAGAAATGTCTGTGCACTCAAGGCTTAGCTATGAGAATCTGATAGAAGGCAATAACCAAACATCAGATTAGGACATTGTTTGGTAAAAAAAGAAAAGGAAAAAAAAAAAGGAAAAAAAGAAAAGGCAAAAGGAGAGAAAATTGGCCTGAAGTAACCCTGGGAAATATGAAACTCCCCCATCCCATCTACTGTTAAGTTCTACCTACTGTGGCATCAGTATTTATTGATCAGTTTAAACAAGCACACCAAGAAAATAAATTATTTTTTCTCTCTCAGAAGGATTAAATGGTGCTCACATCTGTTGGGATTTGAGGTAGCTAGCTAAACTAGCTAATTATCTCAGAGTTTTAACAAGGAGCCAGAACATGAAGTCTGTGGAAATTCCACCTCTACAGCAACTGATGTTTTTGAGTTTTGCCTGGAGATGTTCTTAAATGCTCACTGATGACTTGACTTTTCTCAGAGTATCCTATTTCAGTAATTTTTAAAGAAATAAAAAGAAGAGAACACATAAAAAAGAGATATCCTTTCTTCTCCCATCTCTGTCCATTAAATGACTGATTCCAATTTAATGCATTGATGTTGAAATTCAAAGGTATGTTTCTCTTACCATCCCTAATGGGATAATAGCACATACTAATGCACATGCATTTGTTCTTTTAGTCACAATTTCATAAGAATTGCAAGTTGCAAACATTATCACTTTATGATTATTGTGCAATTAGACAAAAGAAGACACATATAGAAGCAGGCAAATGGAAAGGACAGAAGATGATGACATTCAATAATATAAGCTTCTTTTTTCTAGATCTCACAAAGTTCCATTTCTCAAGCTCACCCTTTCAAGAACTCAAAAAACAAATGCCTAAAATCTGGCAGTACTTATATTACTGATTTGCCCCCTCCTTAAACCTGTCACCCGATACACAGAAAAAAAAAGAAAGCATGATGCCCTAGTAGAGGCATGTAAAATGTGCAACAAATTATTTTAAAAAGGAAGCACTTTAATGCTACCCAGCACCAGTGATCTGCTTTGGAGCTGTCACCAATGGATACTTTAGACATTAGAGTGCATTATTGGATAGTAATAGTAAATGGCTGTATAGAATTTCACTGATCATTATTGCCATTTAATAATTTTCTTTCCTGCTTAAAAAATGGATAAATGAGCATTTCCATGCTCTCAGAACAACTTGGTATAAATCAAAATTGATAAAAGAGTTTTAAATAGTTTTCACTTTAAAAAAGTATTGGTATGATCCATTACAACACTCCAGCTATATGTATTTAATTGAATACAGCATATTGTATTTAATTGAACTTAGCTCACTACAAATTAAAACCAGAATTCTCTTCTTCACAGTTTCAGGCTCATTGCATTCTGGTAAGCTCAGGAATCTGACTCATGGATGGTCGTACCATGCAAGAATTTGGCATAGCTCACCAGGTTCCATCTCTAAGTTATGCATATATGTACTATATGGACTCCAAATGATACCCATGTATAACACTTTTCTTATCATTGAAGCACAACCACTGTAATGCTTAAAAAAATTAATTTGGACATCTTTCCTTTGCACTGAGTTTAGCCCTTGAAGTGCAGTTTTGGGACCAGTTCCCACATACACAGTATATTCACATGGGAGCCTCTCATTCATATATGCCTGTCCTTAAAGTTGTCTTAACACAAAACCACATAAATGGAAGTATATTGCTTCATTTGTGCTTGTGCAAACATGTGCTTCAAGGTGCCAACAAGGATTATCCTCACAAAGGAGGAAGATCCTGGAGATGGGAACCTGATGTGGTTACCATCCATAAGTGAAAGAAGCACAGCTCCCTGGTTTGGTGTGCACACAAATGGTCTTACGTTGGCTCAACAGGAATTGGGTATGCTGTGGCTGGGAAATGCAGAAGATTCCTTACACCTATAGAAGTGTTCAATTATTTTTCTTACTGGAGAAATTAAGGCAGACTTCAGTGACATCCTGTCCCCAGGGAAGTCAAGGGAAGGTCTGACTGTCCTGAGAGCACTAAATCACCCAATCCATGTTTGAGCCACCAGCATTAGTCACAACACAGACAAAATGCTTCAAGGATTTCACTTCAAAGCATTTTCCTGTTCAGTAGAAACAAACCCTGAAACAAACCAACCACACACCCCCCCCAAAAAAACCCCACCAACCCACAAAAGCAAAGCAAAACAAAACAAAACACCCAAGGGAAAAAAAAATCCCAACAGCCTCAAAACAAAGGAAAAGATAGGAAAAGCTTAATGAAACATTTGTGCCCTGTGTTGGAGACCAGAGAGCCTGGGAGTTGGTTGCGATCAGCGATGTGCAAGGTGAGGAGCGCTACCGCCACTGCAAACGTGAACAGCTTCTGTCAGAAGGAAGTGCAGCTGATTAATCAACTTGATATTACCCGAACTGATTAAACAACGAGACATCCTGGGGTTTTGCTGTCTGTCCTGATGAGTGCTCATCATAACTATTAGCACAAAACCCCAGCACGTCTCCCTTGGGAGTAAACTACCTTCTAATGTTTTTCCTCTAAAGATTAATTCCATTGTTATGGAACCAGTGTATTAAAGGAACTATAAACTAATCATTAGTCATTTTCAAACAATATGACCTTTCCAGCTTTGACTGGTGGAGTGTTTTTGGAAGAGGTCTTGTTCAGTTTCCCTTATTCACGTAAGCTGGTTTACTTAGACAAATAGAAAAGGGACTGATATGTCTGCAGTATTGTGTTCCTTTCTAAAGCAGAAAAAGTGGACGTTTTTTAATGAACTTTTTTTTTCCCCTGAAGTAATATTTAAAGGATTAGCAGCTGTGGAAACCACAAAAACTTTTGCTTTGTTCCACCAAATGACCCAAACCTCTGCCGAACCTCCAATACAATAAGTTCTCTCTCTGAAAGACCTCATTAAACTTGAGTGTTACCTGCAAAAGGAAACAGTTTTTTAAACATGCACTTAAAAGGAGGTTAAATGCTGCATGTGTCTCATGCCAGTAAATAACTTCTAAACCTGGATAAAATTTAAAAGTCATACTTGAAAGACATGTTCTTTGTACATCTGAAATGGGTTTCCCTTGTCTATCAATCTGGTTTGTATCATAGGAGTACTTGTGTGTTCTTATGGCAATCATTCAGGTACAGAGAGGAAGCTTGAATAGATTACCCTGGAATTCCTCTTTTAGGAGGTTAAAGAAGGCCCCAACTTTGCACATTACAGTACATCCTCATAGATGCTGCAGTGTGTCAACTTTTCACCTTCCATCAAGACCATTCACAACTTCCCTACACCCCTGCTTGTGAGAAAGATTCAATCTGACTGGGACCAAAGGCAGCAAAAGGCAATTATTTCTAACTTGGTATTCAGGCTTTTTCCCTCCCTCCCCACC
>VZTU01013342.1:235065-264842 GCA_013400835.1 Zapornia atra
CCCCTTTTTTTTTCTTCTAATTTCCAGTGATAGCAGCTTTTAAACACTTAACGGCATTGTTAGCTTAAAACAAATTTATATAAATTTTAATTCAGATGTCTATATTCATGAGTGGAAATATATTTTTTTTAATCTATTAAACACTTTAGCCCCCAAGGGAAAAAGATATAAAAATAGTCTTCTGCATGAAATTCTCGAGTAATTTTGACTGGCTTCATCAATGAGCGTTCTACCATGAACATGCTCCGGATTTATTCTAGGTGACTCCCTTTCTCTAAGTTTTCCTGATATGTATGCAGGTCAGAGTAAACAAACGCATGAAAAACTACCAGTCCGAGCCCTTAAGCACAAAGGACACAAAGAGCAGAAGGCCAGCTTCAACCCCGCAGGCATAATAGCAGTAGCCTGGTGATTCTCCCTGCTTAGGTTCCCCACAGGGGCAGCATCCCGGCACAAAAAGCTTGCAAGGTTTGGGGATTTTTTTTTTCCCTTCCCCCCCCTCCCTCTTTCTTTAAAGGTGCGCAACAGTTTAGAGAAACGACATAACGGGGCCGCTCCTTTTCATTGCTCAGCAAACTACCAGGTGCTCAGATGCAACAAATAAAATCTAGAGGCAAATGCTAAAATTTGGTTAGGTTCCAAATGCTGCTGGTGTTTTTTCCTGGGTTATTTACAAACCTTAAATGTCCCTAAAGCTTTGGAAGTATCTGTTTGCTAACCTTCCTTGTAAGCACCTGAACCAGGTCGTACTTCTTAGTGGCTACCTAAAATGGGTATCAGCTCAGCACGCCAATTGTCTGAAACGACTGTTCTTCAGATGCTTACGCTCGTCCTCATTTTATATTGTTGTGTCAAAACACCTACACATATTTAGGGCTGTGAATGTCACACAATTGCAATGTTTGGCATGCCATGTCCCTGCCAAGAAAATAGTCCCCGCTGAAGCTAACAGGAGCTCTGTCGTGATTCAGTACAGGCAGCAATTTAGACCTTAACATCACCTTTTTTCCTTTGCATCAGAGCTGCGTTGTAACACTTTAGAAAAAACCAGACTTCTTAATTTCCATTAAAGTCTGTGGAAGTTCTGTTCAGAGCAGGCTGTGCTTTTCAAACCACGCTCACAAAGCCCAGTGGTCTAACCTGTATTTCTGAAGCATGTCTGAAAGCTAACTTAGAAAAGCCAGGCTATTACCATAGATATTAACTGTACATGGGTCCACTGGAAAGTGTTATGAAGTCCTTTCTATTAAGAAAGGACGACAATCTTTTGACTACAGTACTGGATTTACAGTTTATGGACAAATCAGATGAGCTGAAGTGATCCCATTTAAGATATTTTTTCTGTTCCCACACAAAAAAAAAAGTATAGGTATTTTTCTCCATGAAAAATGTTTTTAGAAGTGGAACCTTTATTTCAAGCCTCCACCCTGTGAAACGCCTTTGATTTTGTTGCTGGCAATTTAAAATATGATTTATGATTAATCTTTTAACATGTTATTTTATAAGATTTCTTTCAACGGCAATTGGAGATTTTTCAAGCTACGAATAAGGCCTGTAAGAAACCAGCTACTATACAAGTGCCATTAAAAGCTAGCAATTTCAGTTACCTATGCAGCAGATGATTCTGAGTCAGTTAGAAAACACAAACTGGAAAGTCCAGTCCTGGTCCCTCTCACCCCACAAAAAAAAAAAAGAAAAAAAGTGTTGCCAGCAGGATTTCATTGTTTGTTTGTTTTCTAATCAATAAAATCTATTAGCAGACAAGGTATTGCAATTGCCAGGACATCAATACAACTAGTTTTAACTTCAGATGCTGGTTGACTTAGGATGTCAAAGCTCCCAGGGCTGTTGGGAGTCAGGCATTAAAAGAACAGATACAATCCTAAGCCTAAGTGTTAACAAAACCTGTTGGCATCCCAGAGGAGATTAGGTTGCTGATCTCGTAAGGATCAGCTACTTACTTAGTGATGTTTACACTGACATTGATGTAGTGACATCCTGATCTAATTACATGTCAATAAACCACAGTCCTGATGCCCTGAGAAGATCAGGAGAGGATTACAAGAACTCTATTGCCAATCCTTAAAGCCTAAGGAAGCAACCCTGTGATTTAATTACCATGAATTCAGTAACTGTAAACTTATTGTTTTAAATGGGCCAATTCTTTCCATAATTAGATTACTTCCCTCTCTTTAACCCTGTCACACCTGAAATTTACAAATATTCTGCATACAATAAATTGTTTTGCAAACACTCTGGAAACGCCTCTATTTGCACCCAAGATTCTATTTCTTCTTTCAGTCTCAGTACTTTTAAAGGTTTTGTTTTAAATGCTTGTCATTGTTCTTGTGATCTTTGGCACAGTTCCAGAAAGTAACTTCTGGACTATGTCAATTCTGTTAATCAGAGGGCATATTCATCTCCCTAATGCCACTGAATGACCTATGCTGCAGTCTTAAGGGACATAGGGATGGCTGCTTCTGCTCTGGGAAAGGTAGACTATCATCCCCAAGGTGGGAAAATGTAATTCTGCCTGAACAACTGGGCAATCTCATGATAGCTTTGCTGTAAACATGAGAAAGGTTCAGTTCTGCAGATTCAATTTAAGTACCTCTACGCATCACACTACAAATGAGGCTAGAAGCCACTTTTAAGCACTTCCAGCTAAGAAAAGTAGGACTTAAGCAGTCCAGAGCTAGGGTTTTTTTTAGGCTAGTTGTTACTGTGCTTGGAAGGCTTTACTAAACAAGATTTTACACAGGGAAACAGAGGTAGAGTTTTCCTTATCTTTGCCTTACAAGTAACTGGAATTGCTCGTGTCATTGAGTAATGAATTAATTCCCTGCCCTTCCTCAAAGCTGAGAAAAAATGTAAAGGTGTCTGACCCATTCTGAGCACTGTGTCACCTCACAGACGGGGGGATTTTGGTTATGATCTTACTAGAAATCACGAGCTTGGAATATATCAGTGAAGTGCAGGCAGGATCCTGAAGCACAGAATCCTTGCTCAGTACGAAGTATCCACAAGTGTTCTGCGCAATCACCAGCAAGATGTTTTACCCACTTCATTTTTTAAGCCCTGGGAGGGGCTGTTGGAATTGTGGGCAAGAAACCCTGAGCTGGTTTTGCTCAATTAATCTTGCCAGACATTTAGAATGCATTTTTTGTTTAAAAGGGAACGCGTTGTATTCTCTCTGCCCTGCTCTGCATGGGGTGGTTGAACCGGATGACTTCCAACTTACGTTATTCTATGATTCTATGTCAAGTGGCAAAATCTATATAAAAATACATTTTTTCCCTGCTCCTCCAGCCTTCCCTCTTGCTTTTCCTAGTCTCCTATTTCATCACTTTATTCACCCTTCAAGGAAACTACTGGGTAGTGATGTATAAAGCTTTCATTATGATATCCAAAGGTGCACAGATATTTCATATTACTGGAAAGGACACAATCTTCAAGAGCAGTTGAGTAACTTACTAGTCTAAGGCCCACTTTTAAAAATGACTTATGCTCTTTGAAAGTCGATGTTGTAGTGCCTTTCCATGGGAGATGACAGCTTTAAAACATTTCCTCCAATGCAACAAATTGAAAATAAAGGAGGTTTTCTTTAATGGTAAGCTTTTGAATGATGAAAGCACTTGGGGGGATATGGATGACATTGAAAACTGACTCTCAGGGTGTTTCAGTGGTTTTGCCGACAAACATGTTTTTACAGAAATAGGTCCTAGTGTGACCTTAAATTGATTTCATATAAGTTGTACAGATAAAAACAAAAAGTGCCAAGTTCAACCCTGATAGATTTCTACTGGCCTCATTGAATTTACGCCAGGGATAAACATGGCCCAAGTTATTTCAGTGTGAGTATGTGAAATAACTACTTTCCATGAATACTTCCATTCTGCATACCTACAGTATGCTCTATAATAGTAGTAATAACACCAAGCACTTAAAGCTTTCATCTTCAAAGCACTTTGCAAACATTAGCCAATAGGAGAAACTCTGATGAAAGTGCAGCTGATGAAGAAACAGAAATTTCTTGGAGGAATAGATATTGTTGTATACCAAATGAGCTTTTATAAAATCAGCATTTTTCAACTCATAAAAGACCTCAAAAAGAAAATATTTTACTCTAAATGAACCTAGGTTTCATTACTGCAAGATACTGGGAGGACAAATTACCTCTAGCAGTGGGCATTGTATACCCTCCTGACCGCAAAGCTCTGCTTGATGCTGCAGGATGTTGAGCTATATGCCCTTGTGTCAGCAAAGCACAAAATAAGCTTTTGTTCACCTTTCAGGATACGGACCTGCTGTCTTCCCTGAGGCACGCACATAGTTTCGCTGTAAGCAGCCAGCGCGGCTGCTCTGATTGCCCTCTGAAGACTCCTGGCTCTTTCTAGGACTGGGGTTCCCAAAAGCAACAATTCTGAATTACACCTTAATTAAGGACCCAGACCAGTTGATGTGGATGTCTGCTCTCCTCCTAGTGTCTGTGCCCATGTCTGAAATTAATTACCTGCTCGTGGACTTTCCTGAGACCTTTGCGGATAAAACTGGTGCACACTGGGGGATGGAGGGCTGTTCTAGACTCTTTGTAAAGACACAGGAGGGTTGTTGGAAAGCCATTCGTGTACAATCAGAAAATGTCAGCATGGAAAAAAGAATAACAGCACAGTAATCACTCTCTGCCTGAATGGCAACAAAACGTATAATATCTGTTTTCAACTTGTCTGGTTCAAATGGGTAATGTGAACAAAAATACCTGCTTAATTAAAGGAAGAAAAAAAGAGGAAAAAAAAATCAACCTGAAGACAGCATTGTGTTAAACTTGAACAAAAACATTTAACTTTTAAAGTTTTGAAGTCTTATAAAATCCATGTTGGCAGGTATCAAAAGGAAATGTTTCAGGGCACACAAAAAAAATCTGTGAGAAAAGGTGTTGGGGGAAAAGCTGCAAAATAACCCCTCTTCTCACATGCTGCAGCCCACAGAAGTATTAGCTCTGTATAATCATATAAACGTTGCTCTAATGTCACAGAACTCTAATACTCTTTGCCACACCTCAGTGGAAGGATGGTAATATGAGGTTCTAGTTTTCTCATTTCTTCCTGCCTTCACCACACTATGAATTCCTGCAACTAACATTTACCTTTTGAGAGTTTTCCCAGGAGGAAAAAGAGCTAAGGTACCAATCTACCTTCTCCTAGACACACAGAAAGAAGTCGTGATGGATATGTTTTATTATCATCAACACCAGTCTTATTAGCTTCTCCCTCCCGCACAGCTAAGTAAGAACTTGTAACAGATACGTGATGAAGAACATCAATGGTAAGGAAGTGTAATGGTGATAGAGACTACATCAAAAAAGGAACATAATTTAAAAGGCTAATATAGCGCATTAAGCTCAGACGCTGAACCCTGATCTAAATTCTGGGCTCAATATATCCATTTGTCTAATTTCCTTGCTTCTGAAATTAAGCATTATATAAATGTCTCATAGTGCTCCAGTTGTTCATCCCTTAAGAAATGAAAAGCCCTGAGTCTCATTCTGCATATTTAAAGAAAAATAAATTGCTATCAAGAGATATAGGGCTGACTGAAATTGGATTCAGTGTTTATTTAAAGTGGGCTTCCTTTCACTGCAACATGTACAGCATTAAGACACAGCCTAAATGATCCCCATCTCCATCAGAACACAAAATGGGAAAACATAACATTTGCTTAGGTCATTTTTTGACAGTATAGATCTAACTTGCTCTGTAAGATTATAAATTTTGGTAGGGATTTTCTCCATTGTGGATCACAGAATATTACAAGAAACTGCTCTCTAAGTAAAAAAGAAAATTTAAAAAAATTACACTTTTCTATAAGCTCAAGGAATTACAAAGCTTGCAATCACTGCCACTGCTATCACAGAAACAGCTTGTCAGGTCTTACACACACGGTTTCACGGAGGTCTTCTAGAAATTGATAGGCCTTTACAGCATTTGGAAAAACACCACAGATTTCAACTAATACTGTGAAGATTTACCATGCTCATGCCATTAAACTGCTTTCCATCCACATAAGTTATAATGCTTATTTGCCTCTGCAATGAACTGTGCAGTGAGGATGCTTTGGAGGTCAAAGGAGCCTCAAAGCAGCTATTTCACTGATGCCCTTGCAGTTCCAGGATTGCAGGGAGAGCAACCCGTAAGGTAGCAGACGCTGTCTGCATCTTTATTCTTCGTTGCTGCCTTGTTTCCTCCATTCCCTGGGACTTCCTCTTGTCTGTAAGGCACGCGATGCGCACTTCCTGCCCCCACACCTCTCACTGTGTAGAATGCAGGCAGGTGGCCCTCTCTTTTCAAGAACTTTTTTAGAGGCTGCTATTGAAATAGACCACTTCAGTATTTGTGGTTTTTAAATCGGTTTCGAGTGTGTAACCTATACCTCCTGAAACACCGAATATAAGAAATAGTGTTTTATCACCTCACACCTCGCTGCTAGCAATCAAAGCTCTGTAGAAATTTAATTATAGTGGGTCGTACAATCTGCATTGAGGCGAACAGATCTTGTTTGAATATAAAAGTACAGAGGTACTGGCAATAGTGTCAGTAACTCCTGACTCTTGGGCACACCATAGATTTGCAGGCGAATCTATTGGCTTCTCAGGCTGCCTTTGGCAGTGCTGCATTTACCTACACTGGCATTTGGAAACCCTGGTCTCCAGCAAAGACATCTCACTGTAGAGGGAATAATATGCGATTGTACAAGGTCAAAATAGAAAAGCTTCTGGGTGGGAGTAAGTAAGGAATTCCAGGTAGTATGCAGCTCCTTAGGAGTGCTTACAATTCAATGAAAGAAGACCAAAGAGCCAGCCAGAACCCTAGATCTCTTCACTGCTCAATTGTTAGTTCTTCCCATAGCCATTTTTCTTTAAAGATTTCAGGAAATTTTCTCCAAGACAAATCTGAATGTATTCTGGCGACAGTTTGCTCTAGAAACTACTGTCAGTAAAACTGCACTGGAATTAATGCGTATCAGTCTGTTCTTTCCCCCAGCATTATTTTAATCTCCCTCTCCCTCTTATCCCAAAGGATAAAAAACGTACTCTGTCTCATACTGCAAGAACAATTCATTGGTCAAACAGAATTCAGAGTATTTCAGATATTTTGAACTGGGAAAAAAACAAAACAAAAAACCAAAAAGTACTATAAAATTATTTTTCATTCATCTACCATTTTAGTTCCTTTTGCAGATTACAGGATATCTACAAATATTAGAAGAGACAAAATCACAGAATCACAGAATCACAGAATCTTAGGGGTTGGAAGGGACCTCAAGAGATCATCGGGTCTAACCCCCCTGCCAAAGCAGGCTCCCTATCTCATATTACATAGATAGGCATCCAGACGAGACTTGAATATCTCCAGAGAAGGAGACTCCACACCCCCCTGGGCAGCCTGTCCCAGGGCTCCGTCACCCTCACTGGGAAAAAGTTCTTCCGCGTGTTTGTGCGGAACTTCCTATGCTCCAGCTTACAGCCATTGCCCCTTGTCCTGTCCCCACAGACCACTGAAAAGGGGCTGGCCAATTCCCCCTGCATCCCATCTCTAAGATATTTATAAACACTAATTAGGTCCCCCCTAAGTCTTCTTTTTTGCAGGCTGAACAGACCCAGCTCACTCAGCCTGTCCTCATAGGGGAGATGTTCCAGACCCTAATCATCTTCGTAGCCCTTCTCTGGACTCTCTCCAGAAGGTCCCTGTCTTTTTTATACCAGGGAGCCCAGAACTGGACACAGTACTCCAGGTGGGGCCTGACCAAGGCAGAGTAGAGGGGAAGGATCACTTCCTTCGACCTGCTGGACACACTCTTCCTGATGCATCCCAGGATCCCATTGGTTCTCTTAGCCACCAGTGCACACTGCTGGCTCATGGCCAACCTGTCATCAATCAAGACCCCCAGGTCCTTCTCCACAGAGCTCTTCTCCAGCAGGTCATCCCCCAGCCTGTACTGATACAGTCGGTTATTCCTCCCCAGGTGCAAGACTTTACACTTGCTCTTGTTGAATTTCATTAGATTTCTCCCAGCCCAGCTCTCCAGCCTGGAGAGGTTCCCAAATGAAGAAGATTTTGATTTCTAGTGCTCTACCTGAGCCGTAGAATGACATGAAGTGACCCACTGAGTAGTTATGTTGGCAGTGAAGATGTTGAGCTGCTAAGAAAAGAAAATGAGCAGGCCACCACATTTTATTGCACTGGACAACCAAAAGTAGTGCACATGAGGAAATGTGAGAAGCTGCAAGTGTTTACGAAGATAGTTCACTTGTAGAGTTCAGACAAGCCAGTGGGATTCTTTGCCAGTGCATGACCATCGCATGCTTGTCCAAGTCTTTCCAAGTCTGCCTAGAAAATGGAGCCTTTGCTGCTGCACGGGTCTCTACTGCTTGCATGTCATCCAAGCAGGATTCCAAAAGGCTGCTCAGTTCTTGTCTAGAGAGATCTACAAATAGAGCAGTGCCACCCCTTCTTTTGAACCCTTATTTCATTACTTTTCATACAAGGTTTCTTGCCCTTTGTTGTTTCATCAATAATAATCCCTATAAAACATTTCCTCAAAATTCTTAAATAAGTCTTAAACAAAAGGGGAAGTAGAAGTAATTTTGTAGCCCATATCACTAATTTTAATCTTCTATCTTCCCTGTCATGTAATTAGACTTCTCCCTGGTTTTATATTTAAAAACAAGCAACCTTAGCAATAGATGCCCTGTATCTTACTGGTTATTTCCGGGTTGGTAGATCCTACCAAGACATAGAGTCAAGCTGTCTTAATTAAAGTTGTATTTGTTCCTGTAGCCTATGGAAACAAAAAAAGATGCTTTAAGAGGATGATTCAGTTCATTTAAGAGCTTGGTCATTTGCTGGAACTACACATTTATCTCCATTGCCTAAGAAGGACCATTGCCCTGGATAAGGTATGTCAGCTAAGCACTAAATTTAAATGGGATGAACATGAGCCAAATCCCCCATCTGCATTAAGTAGCTGGGCCAGTATTTTAGCTCATCTCCTTTGTTATGAACTGATACACTGGGACACGTTGGGGCATCAAACTGATGGTACAAAGGCATGTACATCTGCACAGGACCTCCCAGCAGCATCTTTTGTAGGTGGTCTGCATGGTTTCTGCTGCTGCCCAGAAAAGAACAGTCAAAGTCTTCCCTAAGTAAATGAATTTCAGAAAGCAGAGGCAAGGACTAACAGAGGCAATGGTTTCATAATTGCAGCAGAAAGCCAAAGATTTATGTAAATGAAAGCTAATCACAAAAAACCCCCAAAAGTGTAAAAGAGTCCTGTATCAAGCAAACATTCACTAAAGTTTTCTTCTTGATATACAGCCTTCATCCCAGTGTTACAGAACTGCAAACCTTCGCTGAGCAACCGAAACATTTCCCCATTAAATCCCATGTTCCAGGAAAGAAAAATGTGATTACTTTGAAATTAAACTTGGTTGTTAAACAATGAAAAAGAGTCTGGGAAAGCAGATTTTTTAACAAGGTAAGAGCACACTGCACTGTGACCAGTTACTAACTTATAATTAAGGCATCATCTCTGCAGCAACAAGCAGAATAAGAATCTTCCCGAGCAAGCAGAAGAGACCTGTTTACACCTTTTCTTACTCACAGTCAGCTTTTGCTTGTGATTGTATATTTTTTTAATGGTTCAATATTTACAAAAAGACTGCAAAATTAAAAGAGATCCCACAGTTACAGAAGACAACATAATTATAAGGGTCAACTTGATAAGACATATAATCTTCAGAAACCTGCAGGTTTGCCTAATAAAATATTTATATCAGTCACTGTTGGACACCAAGAGAGAGCAATGGAAATGAATTCCTCAGGAGAAACTTTTCAGCACATGTGAAAATGTCAAAGAAATGTCGTATTTGGGAAGATTTTCACTGGAAGCCAATATTTTTCTCTTTTTCTTCCTTACTTGATGTAATTGCAAATTAAGTTAACACTCTTTGAGGCATATTGATTTATTTCTTATTTTACTGTCAAAGGATTTTTGTTTATATATTCCACATATTTGCAGTTGATCATAAATTTGTATAAAACAAGTCAGTCTCTACCAATTTAAGATCCATATTCTCAGCTACAATGTAAACCTCAATGAACAAAGTGGAAGATGCTTTTTTTGTGCAATCATGGGACAGCTACAACAGAAAGAGTGTAATGGGCTTGTACACTAAAGCTTTAAGATTTAGGGAAATAATAAGGACCTACTTTCAAATTCAGATTTTGAAATTAACCACATAACCTTATCTTTAAAATAACTCAAGACCAACTGATCAAAACTGGAAATACTAATAAAGAGATGAAAGAAAAGAAAGGTAAGAATTGAAAGCCTAATCAAAAAACATAGGAAGAAAGAAATAAAGAGAGATCCTAGGGTCCTGGAAGCATTGGTATCATGCATGGACCTGAGAACAGATCACTCTGAGGAAAAGGCAAGGATGAAACAACCAACTTTCTGTCAATCTAGGTGGTAGCTATTTCTAAAAACTATGTTGGAAGAACCAAACATTAGGTTGAAAAACTACATCGAAAACATTTGCTGCAGTATCTAATACAGCAACATCTGTTTTCTTGCAATATTACTGTGGCACTGAAGGCAAACAGAGGCTTCTGGCTCCTCTGTTCATTTGAAGTGTGCTATCAGAAACCCTGTTTTGGGGTCTGCTTTTGAAAAGCCAGAGACATGAGACATATTGTAGGAAAACATGGCGAGGTTGTTAAAAGGAATAGTTGATAGAGAACATATTGTGCAATAAAACACAAGAGTATTTAAGAACAATATTGGCTTATAAGGATTTTAAAGACTGAGGGCAGGAGCTTGGTTTTCATGGTAAAAGAGTCAGAGGCAGGTAGAATGACGAACGATAAAAAGAAATGTCCATTTCTGCACGGTCAAAAAGAAGCAAAGGAGGTGTTTGGATGAAAAAACCCAAGGATTTCGTGGGTGGGACCTGAAGAATGGGGTTCACAAACTTTCCTTCTGTGGTGGAACACTGTGAATGATGTGGTACGGTAAGGGATGTCAGAGAGAAAATCATCTTGATCTTCATACCATCTCTTTCACGTGCCTGTGAGTGTGTGTTTAAGACCTACCGTTCTAGAGCAGCACAGACCCATTAGTATCCAGGCACAAATCTTTACAGAAGCCTTTTTTGCAACCTTCTGGTTTGTGCTGAGACAAAAGGAAAAAGCAATTGGTGATGAGAAAAGGGAGAATCAGCCAGCTCAGAATCTAACAAGTGTCACTGCTGTGCCTCTTTCTGGGTGGTAGGAATTACAGCGCACTTCTCTTCCGGTATGTTTCAAAATATAATTGCAAATTAATTACCATGTGACAATAAACAAACAGCTACAGTACACAGCATATTTACTGTACAGAGCTTTATTCCATCTCTCTAGTACTACAAACAGGTGTTCAGTGTTACCTACAGCTAGAATTGGGGCTACAAATCAGCATGAGATTCATCAAAACGGATCCCTGCCACTTCACACTATTACTCCAGCAGATATAATTCATACTGCTCAGCAGTGGAAGCATTATATGCACCTTCCCCCAGCCTCTTTCTCCCTCCTTGCAAAAATGTCAAGAGAGACAGAGAGAGAATATCGAAGGAGATCCTGAGTGTCAATGAAATACCCCACGGTGCTGAAGACAGAGAAAACATTGGCAACCTGCTTTAATAAGGGAACTCTCCCGTGCCATATCCGGAGCAAAACTGGGGGTGGGGGGTGGAAGGGTGGGGGCAAGGAGTGAGGGGGAGGGGAAGATAGGAAAAATGGGAGACTATATACACTGGTTAAAAGGTTTTGTTATACATACTTGAGAAACATGTAAAGGTCTGTAAGGCATTTATCTGGAACTGGGACTGTACTGACATTTCAAAGCTCATCATTAAGAAGTTACAGGAGGTGCTAGAGAGCTTTTTAAGGGCATACAAATTTATGAAATAGTATTGTGTTTTATTTTAACAAGTGACTGAGATGCAGCCAGGTTGAGCTGGTTTAGTCCATGTATACAGTTTTATAGTCCATACTGATTTGCACATGCTGACTGTTGTGTAGGCAATTTCTGACTGTGGGAAATCTGAATATAAGTCTAAAATGGAAGAATTAATCCAGATGCCTCAGAGTTTCGGAGCCGAATTTGATTCAGCCCAGTGGATTTTCCTTCTTGCTGTAAGGAACCTTCATCTGAGTTTGCAGATGTCACCATACCTGAAATGCCTGACCTACTATGGCAGACCTTTTTCTTTTCTGTGCTTGACTTTTGGCCCCTGTCAGTCTCAACTGTAGTAGCGCAATGGCTGGAAAGTCTCACGCCCCCAGAAGAGCCACTGAGATAATTTCTCATGGAAATCAGTGAGATACTCTTTAAGGAGGCTGCGGTTAGGGACCTCCTCAAGTGAGATTCTCCTGCTTTCAGTCTCCATCTCTTGAACCAGAGATTGAGAAGGATGTGGGATGGCATCGATCTCTGTATTGGCCTCCTACAGATTCCAGCACTCTTACCATTCTGATGCCAACCCTAGAGTTGTTATGGAGACTGTGCTGTCTCTATTCCTCTACCACCTTCTTTCAGAGGTGGAAAGTGATAAGGGTCCAATTTATACTTTTCTCAATGCCACGATAGCGTAGCCCCTCCTTCCCATCAATTCTAAAGCCCACTTTTTGAGTCTGCATGTTGGAAAGAGAGTAACGCTTTCCTTTTATGTGTAGACCCATTGCCCTTAGCCATGAATTTGCCAGTCTAAGTTTAGGAAAATGTGTTATATGCAGTTATGCTCTAAGAACGATATTTTAAAGTGAGCTTAATGTATTGGGTTATGGGCTTATTTCTACAAATAATTCTGACCTGATTGTATCTTATTCTGCAATATCATCTCTATATAGCATTGTTGATTGCTGGCTGATGGAGAGGTTTGATCCAAAACATTCAAACCTGCATACCTAAATTTAAGACCCTTAATCTATATTTAAAGTACCTAGAATTAAATGGCCTGATTTTGAGATGTGCTGAGCACTCACAGATGTTTCAAATACCAGTGGGAGCGAGCATTAACATGCATAGAGTAAACTGGTCGCAGCCACAGTGTTGATGTGGGGACTGCTGCATCTCTACCAGGTGCCACAGAGATGGTGCAAGTCTTAGAGAGACTAACAGCAGCCAGGGGAATAAGGCAGTGTGCCTGTCTGCCTCCTGCCCTCTCCTGTTAATCGATCCCTTCACAAAGACAAAAATATTTATAGTGTTTCCAGTTCATGCTGTGGTACTCATGTTTACACAGCACATTTGGGTTTTACCGGTTTTGGTATCATTCTGTTAGTGGCTTATATTTGAGTTTCTGCAAGCAGTGATATATGACAGTGACGGGTGAGTCACGTCTCCTCAGAGATATGCTCCAGTCGTTGCAGCAAGAAATGCCCAAGAAACTTCACTGGCATTCTCAACTGCAAGGAGATGAGATCCCCATTTTAATATCAGCACTCTCAGTAATCCCGAGGTAACACATAAATCATACCTCTCTGCTTTCTAATCTATGAAGAAAGATTAATAGTGTTTTTTATTCCCCAACAAACCTGCTTCGAGGGTTCATTCATTTATTGGTTAGCATCTCAGCTGGTGTACATCACCAGATAGATTTGTCCATCAATGCATCAAATACTCCCAAATTTTCTATAGTTTTATGGTCTACCTAAGAGCATAAAAGCAATGGCAACTAGAGGTGTGTTTCACTCTTTTCGAGATGAAAAGTGTTTGGGGAGGATTCAGGGTGGAACTTGTGTTTTAAACTTGTTCCAGAGAAGGATGAAGTCCTTTTAGCCCTTTAACAACTTGTACATCTTTGTCCATCATCACCCAATGACTGAATATATGACATACAGGAGCATCAAAACGGAACGTGAATTTCAGCAAAACAGCTGTTTGCAGATTGTGTTTCGAGTAGGAAAACCAACGTACATATCATCATATAGCCTTTTCCCTTCATGTGGCTATGCATTTGAATGTGCAAATCTAAAAGATCAAACACAAAAAGTTCAACCAGCCCCTGTATAAAATTATTTTGAAAAAGAGATTAAAAGCAACTTCCCAAATTAAGTCAGGGCTAGATTATGATTTGAACAACAAAGTAAGAGTTTCCTGTTGTTTGGGTTTTTTATTTTTTTTTGTGCTGAGAAGGAAAAGACAGTCTCTAGCACACACAAAAACATGATACTCAGCTCCTTCAAGTATATTAAAGCCACAAAAACAATTTTAACTATTCCTTTCAATTAGATTCTACAGTGTAGAATAAATTGTAGTGTCTGGAGTTATGCAGACTTAAGGCTCTTGAGTGGGAAGCAGAAATAAATGAAGTTTCAGAATAAAATGTTCATCACAACTATCTCAAGCTTGACACAAGAAAAGCTGCTTCTCCTATTACTACAAGTCAATACATAGCAGTACAATATAAGTGTCTTCCATTTTCCCCTATTTCACGCTAGATTTGTCTGATAGATGAGTGTACTTAAGTAAATAGCACATGCAATTTTAATAGGACAGGTGCTCTGAATGTACAGGGAAGGTCATTCCTATTATTTCAATTAACAGCATAAGCTACAAAAACACATGCGGGTGAATTAATTTAAAGCTTCAATTTAATGCTACTAGTAAGGACATCCTTAGGCCTCTTGGTTGTCTTGACAACTCCTGCATCCCAGCCAGCAGAAGCCAATCTCTGCTGTTCCCCTTCTCAGCATACAAACAGTTCAGATAGTACATTAGCAAAGAATATGATGCCCATGTAAATGTTGAAATATTTTTGTTGCCATAGAGATAAGAAGAATGGCAAAAATACAGGAGCACTTGACATACTCCAAGGCAGACTTTTAATTAAAAAAAGCCTCAAATGACAATGCCAAGATGGCTGAACATACCATAGTGCTTTTATGCTAACCTACTGCATACAAAATGTGAGTCCAAATAATATACTGGCTACTGAGAGGTCTAAGAATTACAGATAAATGGTAAATGAAGAGGCGAAATAATAATGATTTTTTGAAATTTATCATTATAAAAGAACATGTTTTAAAGTGGTAGACTATTCATCACAGCACTGTGATTTTAAATGTGTTCAGATAATCAAATGTCACGAATGTTCATAAAACAAAACAAAACAAGCTGGGAAATAACAGTAGCTGAAGTGCTTTAATTAACGTAACACTGCCATTAGTCTTGTAAATTATGACTAGGCAAAAAAACCTTGTACCCAGTGAGGATCAGTGTTTTAGCTCTACATCTGTATTAAATATATGCTCAGTTCCCCACCTACACTTGCAAACTTGCATCTGAGCAGAAGCCACCCCAAAGTCAGGTGAGTCACGGCAAGTAATCAGTTCAGCATCTACATCTTGAACCAGCCAGGAACGACTTAAACTCAGCATGTTTTTACCTGATGAGACCAGAAAAAAAAAAAAAGCAGCTTGATAAAGGGTAATAAATTATCATCCTTTTCAGTGACTTTCTTCAGCTCCACTAACACCTTTTAAATATTTGACATTATAGCCAAAGTAATCGTGAGGAATGGGACTGCTCTGATGAATCCCCAGCAAAATAGGAACCATTCTGACATGTGATTAATAGACATAGAATTCCAAGGGGTTAGAAAAGTATATGCTTAATTAATGCTGCTGCCATTTTATATAGAGCCGTTTGACTTCAAACTTGCCACAGAGATGTCTTATTTACACTAAAGACATGGAAGGTTTGGCCTGAATCCAAATAAATATTTTATGCACTTAGTGTAAGACTGGAATTCAGTTCTAGGTGAAATCCAAAGTTTCAACTTACAGCTTATTTTAGCCGCCCTTATTCATTGTTTTGGGGATTTTTCCTCTTACTCCTAAACTTTGCAGATGGGCTCACATTCTAAATTCTGATCTGTGTAGCCGGTGGAGAGGCATACTATAAAATGTGTTCATGCACAGGTCCATTACTGACACTATTAAGGCTGAATTTGTTTTCTTTCCCTATGTAAATGCAATGCAACTGTCTAAAATTTCACCAAGACAGCTCTCCTAAAAACATCTTCTCTGTTCATAAGCGGACCTCAGAGACATCTTACAAACATTTGCTTCACAAATTTGCATTCAGTGTTTCTCAGAAACTTGGTTGAATCAAAGATTGGTGTGAGAATCATTTGGACAGACTGATTTTGCCACCTCAGAAAATGGTTTCATGTCATGATAGCTCTGTGTTACATACATACATGCAACCGTATCTAAAAATCTTCACATATATATGAAAAATTCTAGGAATTTGTCGAGGATTTTGTACATAAAGCCTTTGTACATAAAGTTACTGGAAGAAGACAAAAAGTAAAGGAAATTTCTTCATGGATATGGTCCTCTCAGGAACAAGAAAACCAAAACCTAAACCAGGAAATATGGGCAGACCATAATGCAGACATGCTCGTAGCTACTTGGGGATCTACTCTTGGGTGGGTGGACCTGATGATCTCTTGAGGTCCCTTCCAACCCCTATGATTCTGTGATTCTGTGATCTGGAGGTCTCCAGCTGAGGGCTGCAGGCAGGTCTAACTGACAGGGGTGAGCTAGTTGCTGCCCCAAGCTGCCTACCCCTTTCCTCACCAAAGGCAGCCCCTGATGGCAGTCAGCTCCAGCACAGTTTGCTAGAAAAGTCTTCCCTGACTTCACTCTGCGACTTTGCAAGGA
Source organism: Zapornia atra (assembly GCA_013400835.1). Lineage (NCBI taxonomy): Eukaryota > Metazoa > Chordata > Aves > Gruiformes > Rallidae > Zapornia > Zapornia atra. Next base: position 251,841 of record VZTU01013342.1, read on the forward strand.
GGAGCAGATGCTCTGGTAACACCAGCGCAGAGGAGCACAAGGGCTCACAGGCTGGCACTAGACTGTGTTCCCAGTGACTCATACTTGTCTGCATGAAACTGCAGTCAAGAGACAGACGGACATCTTTTTGCCCTTGAAATCAGCAAACATCCTTTCCTCCTGTGCACTGCCGATTCGCTATGTGCATACACTCCATTGAGGCAGCTTCTGATTAACACTTGTGTGTAATGCAATGTCTTTATTTTAACTTCAAGTACCTTTAATGCTCAGATGTGGGGTAAACTTCTGGCTGCCTATCTTCTCACTGTCTGAGACCGCTCAAATCAGCTAAGGTGATGAATTTAACACAGCCCAACCCCAGCGGTCCTTGGACCTCCCAGCAAGGTATTACCTGTAAGGCTCTACAACTGAACATCTCAACTTCCCTGTTGCTCTCACAGACACTGAGGTTTTCAGCAGTCAGGGTGCCCTCAAGGACTATGTGGTTCTTAGGGCATTTGTCCAGGGCTGATGTCAAGAAAGAATGTGTTTTCCTAAATAGTATTCCTTCCTGAAACCTGCAGGAAGCCTTAGTGATAGCCAAGTGATCAGTATATAAACTCATTTTCTTTGGAGGTGATCTGTATGCCTACATAGGAAACAGCCAGGTGCCCCAGAGGTACAAGAGAAAGAGATTTTGTTATTTCTGTAAATCCTGGTTCAGTTGCTTAGCTAAATACATTATATTCTTTTTATTCATCTCTACTGCAGCAAGGGCACTGCCTCTTCTCAGATGGAGGGAAAGGTCTCTTTTGGCAAATCACTTCCAAATAAGTCAGGGATCGAGGGAATATATTTTATGTCCCAGGGAGAGAAGAAAAGCATGGTGGTGACGATTGCAAATTGTCACTGAACTTTCTTAAAGTAGCAAGTAAATGTGTTGCTAAACAAGGGTTCTGCCGCTGGTGTTTCTGATACTCAGTACCACCATAGTAACTGACCCAGTTTGCCACAGGGAAATGTGACCAGTGAGTTACTGAGAGAGGCTGTGCAAGTAGATGTAGGCTTCAGCATAATTTTGTTTTAATAAAAGAACTGCAAAAGCAGAATTGCACAGGAATACATCATTCCAATTGACTGACAGATTTTGTTAGGGAAATGTGGTTTTATTTTGATGCGGAACAAGGTTACACATATTAGTGGTTGTTAATGAAAGCAAATTGATACCACAAGCTGTGGGAGAGACCTTCTGGCAATTTGTCTCGCAGCCTTACATCTAGGAAGCTCAAGCTGGGGAGGTGGCAGGGCTCTGCAGTTGTAATCTTTCCAGGAACCTGCCCTCTGTTTCCAGCCATCTCAGGGGAGTGATGTGATCTCAAGAGAATAGCAAATTCCAAAGAAAGAAGCATGTTGTCAGAATTTTTCAGCAATCTCTTATATATTTTTTTACCAAGGAATTCATAACTGCATCAAATACATATTGACTAGATTACATCATAAAGTGAAAGATACATTTTTTTCCTAGATATCTTGTTAGCTGTTCATCTGTAGCCCCATTCCCATGTGTAATTTGGATGGTTATCTTTCACCAGCTGCCATTTTCCAAACTCCTATCTGCTTTCTGCTTGGATAAGCCATTTTCTGAAATAAAGTTTCAGCATAAGAAATGCTGTCTTTAACTTTAAAAAAAGATTCCCTCTGTTAATTGCATTCAGATATTAATCTCAACAACCACTTTTTGCCTCTGGCCGTTGTAGTTAAATCCTCAAGTCAGTCTCACAATACCTGCCAGACGTATCACTATGTCCAAGTAATCCACGTTAACTGTACTCCTAGTCCTTACAACGTTTGGCCAGCAATTTTACTATTCAGCGTTTACATGTGTACAAATATTGGGAAGAGGATTCACGGAAGCCTAAGCCATGTTTACGTTGCACTTCTGCAAATTAACATGTAGATCTTTAAATGAAGAATGCAGTGCCAGGTAAAAATGCTTAATGCATCTCTGAATATCCATTTTAGCTTGGCATTCACATGAAAAGCCACTTAGAATTGTTACGCTTCAGTAATTCCCCATCAACTTCCTGACAAAAAGATGGGTTAACAGGTCTAATTGGTCTTTCCATTTCTAATACCAGTAATGCAATGAACAGATTGTTCATAGTAATAATAATCAGTGCAGTATTTATGACAAATCTCTCAATATGTTTGTATTAAGAGAGTCTAAAATTTGTTTTGAAAGGATGTGAGTAGAGGTACTAGAGTTAAAGGTATTAATAAAAGTAATTCCAAACTAGTTTTAGAATGCTTCTTCCTTTGTTTATAGGAATTTAAATGACTAAATTTGGGGCTAAATAGAAGGTAAGTTTGCAACCCCCATGTGTGATGCTTTCAAAAAACCTCCCTGAGAGTCTTTCAGTAAACGGTTCCTGCAATGAAACAGTGCCTGTCTGTGTCAGAATTTAATTGAGAATTTGGTTATTTTATTCGTTTTTTTTTTTTAATTAAAGAAAGTGGATTCCAGAATCTTTACAACCTAGAATGGTAGACTGGGGCTAAGGGCAGACCAGCTCCTTATATGAACTCACACTGAAAAACTACTGAAATTGCTCAAGCACACAGAAAACAAATCATTCACAATAAGATGAAGTCAGAACATGTGATAGCTTATATGTTACAGGATACAATGGGTAATTTCTTTGGACTGTTACAGAAATTAGAAAAGAAAAAAACAAAACTATCATACCAGCTCACTTATTTTCTTAACAAAGCAGAATTTGGTGTTGCAAGCAGCAGATCCAAGATGCTCTCTGATTAGGGTGTAGATAGCAAAGTTACATAATTTAACACTGTCTTCTGTTACTGATATTGTGCTGGTTTTGTTAACTCCAAGTATTCTGCTCCCCAGTTTCAAATATCCAATAGCATTGTTCCATTCTCACTCTTCTCCAGCCTTAGTGGTTTGGATGATTACATTAATTTTTTTCTCTGCCTTCCTTGCCTGTATTGTCACCACTGCTTTTTTTCAGAGCTGCTTCATATCTTGCCAGCATTGAATCTAATTAACTAATTAATTGCATCAGCAGGTTGTAGTTACAGCCAGGATGCCTTCATCACTTCATAACATCTTTGGTCCCTCTTACTTGTTTCTAACTTTCCTACTTACTCGCTTTAACTCTCTAACTCATCTATAAGCACTTCAAATGGCAGTGTTTGTAGGGGAGGCAACATTGTCTATTACACCAACTCACATAGATGGGAAAAAAATTAAATGTTTCCAAGACCATAAGCCATTTGTCTGGTCATTTTGACACACTAATACCCATAATTTCTTTTCTTCCCAGAACTACCCTTTATGTCTTCTCTTATAGGCTGAAAGAAGTCAGAAAACTTTGAGCTAAGCCACACCCCTGTGTTTCCTCAGTTCCCACTCACGATAAAATAACTGATGCCTTGCTGGAAACTTAACTATCAAGTGAAAGAAGTCTCCTAGAGACAAAAAAATATCCCAGAAAATACCACTACAGGCAGCCCCTAGGGAAGTGGGAAATAGATGCGCAAATATACCAGCAACTTGCAGAGAATTCTGGAAGCAAAGGTCCTGCTGACTGGATCTGGGGAACACAGATTACAAATCAACAGTCTACCCTTCTGAGTAGAAGAAAATGCAGAGAGAAATTACAGGGAAGGGATAAATTTCAGGGAAAGGCAGGAAAGAATCATTGTTCATGTTTACGCACTACACAAGTCCATTCAAAATTGTTAGGAGCATTACTAAGGAGAAAGCTTCATTTTTCCACTGGTACCCAAAATTCCCTATGCCTGCAAAGTACAAGGACCTGACAGCTTTATCCTGTGGCATGTTTATACCTAGACACATTATTTTATATCAATTAAAATGCCTTGGGATCAGAGCAAATAAGCTCTGCATACAGAGATATAATCCCTCCTCTTCTCATTCTCCCCACAATAAAGCAATTCTAATAACATTTAGTAAATGCCTGTGGCGTATCTCTATGTTTGTTTTGTCTGTAATATCTGATGACACAGGGAGAATGCCTGTGGACCAGATCTTAACCTCCATTTCTGGTGACCTGTATAATTCACAGCTGACTTGGTTGTTGATCCCAAATGATACTCAAACACACTATTGTGTGTCTTCATTCTATGGGTGATTAGGTGAGAAAGAGAGAGAGAGACGGACACAATATATGATGTCATGGTACTGCAAGTCTATTTGGGATGTTCAGATCACTCACAAGAGGCACAGCCAATTCCTTGTGCAGAACTTCAGTCACACAGGTCGTGAAACAAAGTCCTATTATCTCTGGTGCCATGCGGCTAAGAGATGGCACGTTGCTCACAGGCGGGGACTGTGCATATGCATAGCAAAATGGGTTTACAGAGTATCTCTAGAGATAGAGCCCTCTGCAGATGATGTGCCACAACACACTTCTAGGAAGAATAAAAGACTCGCAGCTGATACAATAGCTTGAGAAATGACTATATTCAAGATCAAAAGAAGCTGAACTGCATAATGTCAAGGAAAGGAAAGCAGAGAAGAGCTGGGTTACTGAGGACAGGAGAAATAAAGGCTTAATCATCCAGGAAGACTGAAAATCATATCATGAGCTGTCTCATGAATGCCTCAAGTTTGCACCACCTTGTAAGCAATTCTACTCCTGTCTGCAGTGCAGCTATGGGAGGCAAAGTTGTGTGCTATCAATGCACAAGTTGCAACTTCCAGGGTAATTTAGCCGATGTTTGGGTAGGCATGGTGGGGAGTGATTTAAGGTGCTTTGCCAACCACCTCCCATACAGGAGGCTGGCATGCTTGCACCCCTTCACCTGCCTTGCCCTTGACTGCCCTTTACCATGTAAGCATGCGTGCAACTGTGGAAACAACTATTGGAGCCCAGCAGCCTTGGCATCTCCTAGATCCCAGGCTGGAGCAAGGCACTTGTGTTCTCCCTTCCACTTCAAAAATGCTATCTTTTGGCCTAATTTTCAGAGGTGAGTAGTGATTTTGATCACTGCTCTGATCTATCGAAGGACGAATGCCCTGCAATTTCCAGAGAATAGACTGGTTTAAATCATCTAACATCTTTTGAAATTTTAGACCATGTGACTTGCCTAAATTGACACTTACGCAGGTGTGTGTGTACAGGGATGAGGGAAGAGGAATTCATGTATTTGTGAGAGGATGCATTAGCCCATTCCTGAAATGGAACATGAAAACTGTCTGATTAAAAATAGAAGACTATTCAGCCACCACTAAAAATAACATTAGACTACCCTTCCCTTATGCAGCCACACAGGGGACTAGGCAAGCTGAGCTGAGGCAAACTAAATTAGAAATAAGAAAAGTATCCTGAGAGAAATAAGGTCACAAAGAAAAAAGTTCCTCAGGTGTTTATGTAGGAATGCTGGAAGCAAGGTAAAGATAGCAAGGGACCTCCTGTTACTGCACATAAAGGGATTTTACTTTATGGGTGAATGAAACAGAATGATTTAAAACCTTGGATGAAATGGACACATAAGAAGAAAACACAGTATTGAGGCAGAAATTGTCGAACGTCTGAGGTTTCTGACCCACTGTCAATCACTAAGAAATAGCAAAAAATATAAAAACAAAACAAACAAACAAAAAAATTTGAATCATACATTTAACCAAATAAGAAAAATAGCACTGCTCTTTACAGACTAGATATTTTCTGAATGTCATTCAAATGAAGCTCAGCTCAGGCATATTAATTTGATGATTCCTATGCAAAATATTACAACCATCTTCGCCCTTTCTACAGGATCTTAATCTTCCTCTTTATGAAATAAAGGAAGAAATAGAAGATATCTGGAGAAAGACAAACACTTTATCTTGTTTTGTTTGGAGAAGTAGAGGAGACACTTTCCCTCATATGCTGTCCCTTGTTTCTGGAGTAGAGGGTCTTCTCCTACCCCAAATAATTATAAGGGAAAAATACACACAAATTTCCTCTTTGGTATCCTCCTTATCACTCCCATTTTCAAGCTGGAAAGGTGGGTTTTAGAATTCTTTCTAGCAGGGAAAATGAGAATCATGTATGAATCCAGAAAAGCTAATTCAAAGGCATCTGAATGAGATCTCTGTTTCTCATAAACGGGAACAATGCAAAAGACAGACCAGAAGAAAAACAAGTGCAAGCAAGAAAGAAAACATAAGTTTCCCTGATGACTATAAGCGCTTGAAGCATTACTAAAACAGTAGAGTTCAAACAGCAGCATGTGAGAGTTTTGGAGTTTTGGTGAATGTCGAAAACACTGTAATTTTGCAAGGAAAGAAACCAATAGGAAATGCTAAAAGCAAAGTGAATGAAAAGTCTAGCAGTCTAGTATGCCTCTTCACAGATTGGCCAATCATTCCCTTTTGATGTTTTAGAGGGGAAAACTTTTTGTTTTCCACGACAATACTACTGTAACACATATATTTCTTTCACAAAGATGATTTGCTGTAGAAGCTGCACACCAGCGGGGCTGCCATGGATTTAGGGCAACATAATAAGCAGGCTTTTCATGTCTTGTAGGGCCTGGGGCGATGGATGAGATGGATTTTTATATCTCAAAGATTCTTGTTCATACACTGACAGAAACAGGTGGTGTAGAGGTATGTAGGCTGGGGAAAATACTAAGACCTTTTCCCTCCTGCATCATGCCTCGAGTCAGACAGACTCCTTGCAAACACTGGAGAAGACTGAAAACCAGATGGTTCTCCACGTAACATCCCACCTCACAGAAACAGAAGTGGATATCCTTCCAGGTCACAGAAAATGCAAGAACCCTGGGACAAAGTAGAACATGCCATGACAAAAGTTCAAATAGCCAGTATGCTCCAAAAGCAGTATCTGCAAAAGTTAGAGCCTTTTTAACCCTTCACATGCACGCTTGGTTCATAGAAAATACGGTAGATAAAGACGAATAACCTCTTGAGGAAAATTATCAAAGCATCCAGTGTTTCCACTTTGCAAAATTTTCAGAGCTTAGAGAAAAAAAAAGCAAGATATTTATCCCACGTCATCAAATTCTGTGATTTCACCTTCATTTAGAAATTTTTACAACGTTATTGACATTTTCTAATATAAATTTGTGCATAAATGCAAGCACCTGGTTTGCATTTCACATTGTACATTTAATCTAAAACAAAATCAAAGGAAACAGAGCAAATACAGGCACCATTGCTTCCGACAGAGGAAACAGTACCTAAATTAGTGTTTAGGGCTATAACTCAGTAATGATGCAGTAAGTTTATCTTAGTCTAAGAACAAAAATCAGATTACAATATTATTTTACATATGCATCTCCATGCACATGCACACACAGAAAAGCATGTTTACCCATGCCTATAACTACATGTTGTTAAAGCAATTAATCTGCATTAAATTTCCCCTGAAGAAGTTGCCCAGAGAGGTTCAGGATTATCCATCTTTGGAGATATTCAAACCCCATCTGGATTTTGTCCTGAGCAACCTGCTGTAGCTGACCCTGCTTGAGCAGAGAGGTTGCACTGGATGACCTCCAGAGATGCCCTCCAACCTCAACCCTTCTGTGATTCTGCAATTCCCCCGGGTTTCCTTCATTATTCTCATATCCAGTGTTATTCACCATTTGAAACTCTAAAGCCATGGGATTCAAACCATCATCAAAACTTAAAAGCATTTTCTAATTCTCTTATTAGGTCACTTCTTTAAGTATCAACTACATACACAGATATATTTTAGAATCACTGTTGGAAATCCTAATCACTATAGGAAAGCATTTTAAAAGGGATCTGAGCTGAGAATAAACTGGAAACGGAATTGGTCCACAGTATATTTTTACTTAGTGCTAAAGCCTAGATTTTTATTGATTAACTCCAGTATGTTATCAGTAGAAAGCACGGCAGACAGCCAGTATTCCTCAGATTTAGATGTTTATGCAGTTTTCTATAGGACTGTGTAGAAATCAGTGTATAAAATATTTTTCTCCTTCTGAAAAATTTCTTGCCCAAGCAATAATTAATAACAATAATAATATAAAATGTTATCACTCAGGATGCTTTTCCTCTTAGCCCTGGATCCTACAGGTTTTGAAGATCATAGCAAAATTTCAACTTCAGTCACACATGTCTAGGCATTTTGTCCATGAATAAATACATTAGAGCTGATATCATCCAATTTTAGCATGGTTTTGTAACTTGAAATTGAGAAAGTCTGCCTGTATTTAACAGGCATGTTTCTATAACTAGTATTACTATAATAAATTCTCAAAGAGGATGAATTTATGATTATGAAACGTAACCATCTTCTGGTTTCCACCAGGGGCTTAAGATAATCACAAATAAAGTCAAACTAAACACAAACACAAATGCCACCCTACCTCAACTACAGAAAGATTAACATGTCAGCGTTCATTAACTCTGTTCTCAAAGGAGCATGTCCATTTTTGTTGGAGCACAGAGGAGCTAGGATGACAAACAAAATAATGTCCTATGAATACCATCAGGAGTTCACCACACCATATCAAGTAACGTGACAATCGAATCCATGGATTAAAAACCAAGATGCTGCTTGTAAGAATAATTTTTAGCTCATTCTGTATATCATTGTATTTCCCAATCTGGCACCATGAACCATAAATAATCCTATCATTTATTAATTACATTTTCTAACCTAGTCAAGAAGAATCCTGCAGTGTGAAGCAGCAGATCATGAATAAATGGTTCATTGAAAAGCAACTCTTATTGCCAAGTAGTTGTAAATTAGGGTTGTGATAATTACCCACTTTAACCTTTTTAAACAGGTTCCTCTAAAAAGCTCCAGGATGGATGTTTTATTATAACAACTTTGACCTCCAGCACACAACAACACAATTAGTTTTGCATTATGACAAAGGGATGCTCTGATTAAAAATCTAGTACATTACCTTATGTTATAAAACATCCAAACAGCAGGTTTATTTATATTTGTATACATATACACACACACATACACACACACATACATATAACCACAAAATGCTCATCTATTATGTACCAAATGCAGCTATAAAAACTACAATAGGCAGCTGAACTGCAAGGGTGTTGGTATAGCCAGGGTGGCACTTTACTAAATAAATTGGGAGAGGACATCTTTGCAGGGGTAACCCATGTGTTACCCCTTGCCCTGCTGATCATATAAGCTGTGATTAGCTAGCAAGTGGAGACTCAGTGAGTGAAGATTTGCAAGGGGAAGCAGTTGGTGCAGGGGACCTGAACTCTGCGCTCTTCAGGTGGTTTTATTTCGGACTGTCTCTGTCTTGCTCCCAGAAGCAACATGTCTATTAGTGGTCAGAGCATTAGGTGACCTCTCAGAATGAATTTTCCAGTTTAATTTCATCCACAAAGAATCAAATTCACATGCTAGGAAAATGGTCTGTGATGGGGACCATCATGCTTTACGTGGAGTCAAAATGCCAGTGATTTCAAATGCACACTCCTGAGCCAAATTAAAATGCAACTCTTCTGTGCCAGCAAGACAGGACCACACACCAGTCTAGAGGCAGCATAACCATACAGGTCTGGGCAAAGCTTCTAAGGCATCTGTGTGACTTTGAACCTGCAGTTTGTTTATGTACACCAGCTTGTGGCTGTCTATACCTGTCCTTGTACTGTCAGTACCCGGACCATGCATGGACACAAACTAGCTGAGCCAGCAGTGGACCTTTAGAAGTCTACAGAAGGACAGTGACAAGAGAAAACTGGCTCTTAGGGAGCTTCCCTTGATGGTAGTAAGACTCATCCATTTTCCCCCTTCAGTTTCACCATAGGAGGACTGTCTGTAAGGGAAAGAAAACTGGTGACCACCTGCCCTAGTAAGAAAATAACTAGCAGTTATATACCTGGCCTTTGCTAATGGTGACAATACTTCTTTCTCAGTTAAACAGTGGAACTGGAAAGAGTTTTTATTAGTCCTTTTGGGATTCAGTGAAAGATTTAGGAGGTAAATCGCAGTTATCAGCAAACAGTACTAGTTACCCCAACACGTATGTTACAGCCAGCACAATATCAGAACAAGGTTTCTACCACTGAAAACCACACAAAGATGAGCTAGAAACTCAGAAAACAGTGTGAACAGTAAATACTGCACAAAATAAACAAACTCCAAAGCTATAGCTCAAATCCCCTCAAACCTCATCTCTGTCCGTAGTATTACTATCCTTTCTGCCACATCTTCATTTTCCATTCATGCACTTATCTTCTGTTTTTCATGTCATTTTTAGATTTAAAATCTCAGTCATGGACACCAGTCTAGAACTCTCTTCCAAGTCTCTCACAGAGCTGTCATAATCTCTCTTGCATAACTTTCCTGGCATTTGCTAGAATGGTGGATTTAGCCTGCAACTGTGATGCCATCACCCATTCAACAACTTTCTGCTGACTGCCCTCTTCCAGTCACGTCAAATTCACCCTTTTATAGCTGTGTGCCATCTCCTTCTTCTAACCTGCTATTTATCCAAACTGATGCTTGTGAAGGCACAATGTATGGTTTTATTGTTACAGTATTTCAGTACTTGTTTAACATACATGAACAGAAATGTCATAATCTATACATTTCCTTCTTTGCAGAAACAACAGGATCGAAATCCATTAAAAAGTAGAGAATTTGCCAGTCAGTGGTAGAAGGGGTGAGATGTTTGTTACCATTTGGGAGAGAAATTAAAATGGGGCCTTGTGTTTAAGCACCTTCCTGCCCAATTGAAATGGATTGAGAGTAGGATGTCTTGGGATAATGCCTGGAGGAACACTCCACTTTAGGAGTCCTATGGACAGCTTCAAATAATCAGGGTAGGTATATTTTTTCGGTCAGTGGGAGTTTAGTTCCTTCTGAACTAGACATAAGAAGATCATGCACCCTTAGCAAAAATAACTTCTGTGCATCCGCTGCAGTTGTACTAGGCCTCAAACAAAGCATCTCAGACCATACCTTGCTCTTTTAATCTGGGCAGAGGTATCAGATGGCTCCACAGGGCTGCACATCTGCCCCTGCTTCATTGCTACCTGCAGCTGTGCACCTATGTCACTTTTTTTTTTTCTGTTTTTTTTTCCCTTTTTCTAATATTGAATTTCCAGTGGTGTTTGCACTCAAGCCAGAATTTGATGAAATGCAATAGCAAAGCATGGATTTTCCAAGTACATGGCTTCCCTTGGCCAAGCTGCAGCATGAAAGCCTGAGACACAAACCCCATCTAGTTAGAGGCAAAGGTGGGTATTTATTACAAGGGCTATTTAAGTACCCTAGAACACAAAGGAATATAAAAAAAATCACAAAAGAGGCTTTCTGCTTTAAAACTACTTACTGACATAGAAACAATTAAAAAAGCACAAGACATGCTTTTTACAAAGGGTAGAGCCCAAGGCAGATAATAGAGCAACGTGACATTGTTTGAAAGTACCACTGTCTCATCATCATCAGGGGAAAAAGAAAAAAGTATGTAATGGCTGTCAGTGTAGGCTCATGGAAGTAACCATCAGCTCTGAGACTACACGTAGTATCAATATTTGCTTGTTTCTATGGCTCAAAGATTTAATGCATTGGAAAATAAGTGAATGTGTTTTTAATATGTTTTTTTCCCCCCCCCCCCCCCCAACTACCCTTAGGGATTTTTTTTCAACAAAGACATGAGTGGCAGAATTAGATTTAATGATGCCATTTCAGCTCTCACTTCTTTGGTAGTAATTATAAATGGTTTCATGATATGAAACAGGTGTTCCAGCATGGTCCATTGGGCAGCATGAGGAACATTTTGCTCCCTGATGTCAACGTACATGATGTATTCAATAATTGCTATTTTCTGACGGAGAATATATTTAGATGTGCACTAGGTAGAAATTCATCTGTTTTGTATGTTTTGGTTGGTCTGTTGAACAGGAACTTCTTTATTTTCTGAACTGTGTCAGGTTTTCCAAACACTTGTCAAGTGACAAAAAATCATGAAGGAAGGACTCCTGTTTCTATTCAGTCACAGTGAGATTAAAAAGTCCCATGCATTCACAATAAGAAACAGATGATGTACAAAATGTTTTCATTTTTTGAAAACTGAATGTTTGACACAAAAAGAACTGTAATAACATATCAAAGGATGTCCTGAATGTGTCTGTCTGGCTGATCTTAATATGAATTTAAGGATGCAAGAGTATGGGCCTAAATACATGTTGCAGTTTTGCGTGGCTGGGTTCTGGTGGACAAGGGGGTGCTGCAGGGGTGGCTTCTGCAAGAAGCAGCCAGAAGCTCTCTGCAGGCCCCACAGAGCAAACACCAGCCGGCTCAAGGCTGGAGTCGTTGTTGACCAAAGCCAAGCCCATCAGCGACGGTCACAGCGCCTCTGGGAATCACATTTAGGAGGAAAAAACCATAAACAGCTGCTTTTTGCCCCCAGAGAAGGGAGTGAGATGTAAGGAGCTGTGCAGGCACCAAGGCCAGGGAAGGTGGGGGAGGAGACGCCCCAGGTGCCAGAGAGAAAGATGCCCCTGCAGCCCATGGAGAAACCCACGGTGGAACAAGTGTCCTCCCACAGCCCATGGAAAAGGCAGAGACCCCACGTGCAGCCTGTGGAAAGGCCCCATGCTGTAGCAGGTGGAGACATACAGTAGACGCTGTGACCTGTGTTGGAGCAAATGTCTGCCAGCACTTGCAGCCCATGGAGAGAGAAAGAGAAACAGAGATGAAAGAGGGAGAGACCCACACCGGAGCAGGTTTGCTGGGGAGGGAGACTTGTGACCCTGTGGAGGACCAGCCTGGAGCAATCTGGGCATAGAGAGATATTCTTTGATTTATGACTGCACCCCATAGAATGTGACCCACACTGGGGCAGCTAGTGAAGAGCTGAAGCCCTGTGGGAAAGGACTCACATTGGAGAAGTTCGTGGAGGACTGTCTCCTGTGGGTGGGACCCCACACTGGAGCAGGGGAAGGGTGTGAGGAATGCCCTCCCCATCCCCATCTANTCCCCATCTAAGAAGGAAGACAGCTCATGA